>ML778517.1:679564-745124 GCA_009831015.1 Picea engelmannii
GAAATACCTATCAACTCTTTAAAGATAACAAAACCTATGAACTCATCTTTATTGCAATACCCTTTCCATGTAATGATGTGACCAAGACATCCTACATAAATATCTTTCTCTCTTAGTTGTAACTCACATCCAACCATTTCATACGGTTTCACTTTCTCTCTTCCACACATTCCAAATGATACCTTCTCATCCTTATACCCAATCAAAAACAATGAAATTTTTTATAATATTATAATACTTATCAACTCTATAAAGATGAAAAAAACTATGAACTCGCCTCTTGCAATACCTCTTACTTATAATGTTAAGACCCAACAAAACATAATACATAAATACCTATCTCTCTCACTTTTACATCCCATCAATTCATCTCATTTCATATGGTTTCACTATCCCTCTTCCAAACACTCTAAATAACACATTCTCATCCTTCCACCTGGGTGCACTCTCACTCTGCTATTCTCAATCTAAATCCCAAACCTCCCCAATGATTTTTAACTCTATATTTTTTTTCTACCACACAAGAATTAACAAAATACATATATGATATATTATACCTAGTTCCATAATTGCTTGCCCTTGTCCTCTCGTTGGCTATAACAATGAGGTAGTCCCTTGTTCTTCTATGCCTTCTATTTTCCTTATCTTTCTATTAGTTGTCAAAATCAACATTTGCTAACATTAAAAAGGTCCCATGTCTTAACACACTTTTATCAAGTTGAATGAAGCCTTGTTCCTATTGGGAGTTTTTTTGGGCTAGCTTAGACTTCCCAATATCAACTCTAGCTACTTCTTACCTGGTAGCACCCAATATTACCTAGTTATCCCCTTGTCTTCTTCCTCTCCTAGTGTTCCATGCTCTCCTATATACTCTTCCTCTTTTCCTAGTCCTTTAAATGCTTGGGGTGTATTGCCTCTTCTCCTTAGCTCTTCTTCCTTACACCCTTTTTTCTCCATTTTTTTTGGTCATAGTATTGATGGGTCCCTTATAGGTCATTATCTCAAGAAAGACCCTACTTGAGACAACCTCTACCTAGTTAGGATCAAATATCACTTCTTTGGTCATTTTTCCAAGATGTCTCCCTTAATGGTCACATTCCATAGCTTGCAACTATGAAGCCCCTCCCAATGGTGACATCATATCTTTCTTTGATCCTCTCTCCTACACTAGTACCATTGGTATTTTTCACCTCTACGCTTGCATTAAACTTAGGTTGATGCATGTCGCCTCCTACGCTTGCATAAAATACCCCATTGATGTATGCCACCTCTCATTCTTGCACTAAATCTAGGCTATCATGTTTTTTTTTTTTGCTTTTGATGTCTCTATATTACTAGTTTCTGATGGCTATTATGCTCACACTCTCCCGATTATCGTATGTCACATGGGACTCATGCTATGTCCTTGACTAGTGTATGACACCTTAATGACTACATACATCCTAGAACAATGAATGTCATTTGTTACGCTCACCTTAACTCCAAGTTTCCATATGTTACATTTATTCTTGTGATAACCCTATATTAGAGTGTGTTTCCTCTCTTGCTAATGTTCACTCTTATTCAGTTCATGTCAACTCACACCCTGTTCCAATGTCATGCCAGTGTCATCAACTTCTTTCTCTTGCCTTTGTTAGAACTACCCTAACACCACAACCTCCCATATTTACCTTTTCATATATCTTCCATCCTTTCCATAAGAGATCATGTTGCTAATCCTACCTCACTTGTGGTAAGATTCTAACCTCTATGATGTAGGTATCTAGCTAAAAATGTTCTTGCATTTCTCATTGTTCATTCTTGGAAATGAAAGTATGTATTAGTCTTCCCCCTGTATATTGAACATATTCATGATGTACCCAAAATTTTGGACCTCATTATTATTGTCATTTTTGTATGCTCCAACAATTGTGCAAGTGACATCCACAATTCTCTTCCTATTATATTAGTAATATTCCTCTTATTATTATGAAGGAAGGAGTTGATAACTATCCCTTATATACACTATGCCTAAAATATCGAGGCATCAAATAGCATTATGTTTTTACAAGAATATATGAGTCAATGTCATAACGACCCTGTAGGCTCGTAAGAGTTTCCAATTCTTCAAGGTGTTAAGAGCCATTATTTCCCAAATCATTCAGAACATGAAAGAAAATTGAACAATAGCTTATACATAGGTGATTAAATATATTTTACAACCTTTTCATAAATCACAACCTTTTTACTGATGGTGTCTTCATGGGTTCAAAACCTTACTTTACAAACCTAACAATATTTCTACCTTTCAACATTCTCATGAACCCTTGGGTTTACCATTACTCCTTGTGGGTCATAAATTTCCACTCACCAAATTCATACAAATTGAAATTTTTGTCACTTGCATAAGCCTATATGACATCACAAATATATGAATTCAACTAGGAGTAGACCTTTTCCCTTTTAAGTTGATGATCCCCATCAACTTTGGGACTCAATTTTTCTTTATTAAATTCTCCTTTTAGTGAGGATGGCATAGACATATTCAAATGATCCACATATACATTGGAATATTTTCCCATATATGGTGACCAATCCAAGCAAATAGCTTTTATTCATTCTTATCCAAAATCCTAAAATATCATTTTAAACCTTTCTTTGGTGGGTGCAACCACACTTGATCTAACGTAGGAGGTATGTGTTGTTCAATGCTTATCATGCCTCTTTTCATGACTTGATTGATATTCCTACAACGTTTCTTATACCTACACATTCGTGGATTTTTCTTTTTAACGAAATTCACATATTTTCCCATTGATCAATTTTCTTAATTGTTCCACTTTGAGGGATAAAATTTCAAGTTAAAGTGAGTACAATAAAATATGAGAAAGTCTTAGGTGGAGGATTTGAGGTGAGCAATGAATTGTGCAATTAACAATGATATATATAAATGACAAACAATCTTCCCAAATATTGGGATGTTATAGCCTCACAAAAAATGAACCAATGTTTGATTTATATCCTTGGGATACCAATGCAATTGTAAATAAAGGAAACACTTCTCTTCAACTTATATCCATTATCATCTAGAGCGTGGATTAAAATTTTCTTGAGAATCTATTATATCTACTACACATGATAAATGTAGATATTACAAAATGCACCTTTACATGAGTGAAGAAGATAATTACATCTTGTTTTCATGTTTCAACATGGTATAAAAACTACCATAATATTTAGTCTTGTTTACTCTAAAATGTATATTGACTTTACAGCTTCAAGCTTCCTACATGAGCTTATTCTTGGCTCTCCTTTCTAAACAAAAAAAATATGAAATTTATACTTTAATCCTCCTTCAAGCCTACAATCATTGCATCTAATTCATTAATATGAAATTTATAGAACCTTTCTCAATCCTCCTATATATTATGGTAATGCCATATTACAATGAAATTTATAGAACCTTTCAATTCATTGCATCTTGTTGAGAAAGTAGAGACATTGTAATATGGCATTACCATATTACAATGTAATATGGAATTGCCATATTACAATATAATATGGTAATCCCATATTACAATGTAATATGGGATCACCATATTACATTGTAATATGGTAATGCCATATTACAATGTAATATGGGATTACCATATTACATTGTAATATGGTATACCATATTAAAATGTAATATGGTAATACCATATACTGTGTAACTTTTTTTTTTTAAACTTAAAGGACACATCGCAATATCGACAATGGTTCGTCGGAAACCAATTTTTATTTTGAAAAACCTTAGCAATAGAGACGACAATTTTTTGCAATTTGCCATGATTTTTTGTCGCACATACAGCATCTACGTCGTAAGTTTGGTCTTGGCATAAATTTTTGTTGCTATTTCCACACTTTTTCGTCGCAATTTGCCATGGTTTTGCATCGTACATACAACATTTGTGTCATAATTATTTGTCTTGGCATAAAGTTTTGTCACTATTGCCATGGTTTTGTGTCACAATTTGTCACGGTTTTGCATTTCACATACAACATCCGCGTCATAATTTTTTGTCTTGGCATAAATTTTCGTCGCTATTGCCACACTTTTACGTCACAACTTTCCACATTTTTTTTACATTTCCATCTTGATGGTGATGACACGTGGAGATCTAATTTCTTCGTTGTTTCCATGAACACTTGGTTTGTGGATATAGCGACGGAAAAAAGTATTGGCTTTCGTGGAAATTGCGACGGATAAGTGTGGCAATAGCAATGAAAAACAGTCGCAAATTTGGTCATATGTACTAGTGCATGTGTCAATTGGTGTTGTTGCATTGGGTTGATTGATGTTGTATTTTATCTTAGTAGGCATTGTCTTTCTTGTGTTGGGAAGGATGTAGACACCTCCTTGTTCCTCAGAACAATCTCTAGCCTTGAGACCTTAAATGGTCAAAATCGATGGGAACCTGAGCTTGGGCGTTGTTTATGTGTCTTGGATGTCCTAACCTTGCAGGGTAGGATGGGCGGGCAGTCATTTCTATTTTTCATTTGATTGACTATCATATGTTTCTTCCAGATGCTTGATGTTCTAGTATGCTAGGTTGTTATGTTTTTTTTTTTCCTAAATTGTGTGCGTTAGGTTGGTCGTCGAGTTGAGATGATTGACTGTTTTCATTATTACTTTTCTTATTTAGACAATATATATATATATATATATATATATATATATATATATATATATATTGCATTGGTTTTTCATCGCATGTTGTCATAACGACGGGGTGGTTACATATGGCATCAGCGTTGGCTCGATCCGTGACTTTGGATCACTACGGCGTTCGTTGATGTTTGATGATAAGTTTGCTAATTAAATTGATTGTATTCATGTAGGTAATAATGGTTAGAAGACACCACAGAGGTAGATGACGGGGTGCTAGGGGAGCAGGCGTGATGCCCCTAGTAGCATCCAAGCCTGAGGGGTCTAACCTCCAAGGAAATGAACAAGTTTTCAGGTAGGAATAGATAGGTGTGGGTGATGTGTTTAGGATGATGAGGTCCTTTCAGTGGATGTATGAGGAATTGGTCATCTGTTTGGATAGATATGAAGCTAGGGCACTGACACCCCATGCAGATCCACTATGTGCTCCGGATGGTATTGGTATCATTCATCGCAAACTCGAGAAGGTCAAATTTGATGAGTTTTTTGGTGCCATAGACAGCTTAGTCGTCAAGGCATGGTTGGAGAATATGGTGATGTGCTTTGATATTCACAACTATACCTCCAACATGAAGGTTTACATGGTGGTCTTTGAACTGAAGGGGAGTGCTCTACTATGGTGGAAGATGCTCTTGCCACAATTCAACATGGTTGTCAAAGATGTGTCATGGAAACTGTTCAAGGAATAGTTCCAGGAGAGGTATTTATCTGACGAATTCATTGAGAATAAACTCAATGAGTTCAACGCCTTATGATAAGGCCATCATGTGGTGCCCAAGTACGAGGCCCATTTCATGGAGCTTCTTCAGTATGCTCCCCACCTGAATACCGAGAAACTTAAGGTCAACGAGTTTGTGTTTGGCCTTAATGACAACATTCATGCAAAGGTTAGTATTTTTATGCCTCAAACCTTGCATCATGTTGTTCAAAAGGCCCTCATAGCAGAGGAGTATATTATCAGTGGAGGTTAGAGAAGGACTCCAGTGAGACTAGAGGAATAGGTGCCTTCTGGTGCGCAACAACATCAGACACTAGCTAGACATTCACTAGTATATCATGGATTCTAGAGAGGATCCACTTTCACTACACTTTAGTGACCAAAACCTCAGCAACAGACTCCTTACAGAGAACCACAACAACGTCGACCACAACAACAATAGTTTAGATATGTTCAACATAAAAGACCAGGGTTCTAGGCTGGTAGGCCGTTAGCTTCTACTTCGGGTACCAGGAGTACTAGACCAAAGAAAGGGTGTTGGACATGTGGAGAGACAAATTACCAGCGCAACTGCCTAGAGGAGAGGACCGAAGCATCTGAATCAACTGAATTTTAAGAAATTTTAAGGTTTTGTTTGAATTTTCCTTTGTAATGTTTGTAATCCTAGCTAAGACTAAGAATGACATGCATGTTATGCATTTTTATTGTATTAAATTCATTTCTCCATTAAGGGGGAGTGTTGGATAATAATGGAAAAATTCCATAGTTATGAAATGGTTAAAACAATTTCTAAATTAGTGTTTGAGTGGTTTTCTGATCCATCAATTTAGGAGGTTATTAGGGGCTATCCTAAACCTATATATTTGTATGAAATTTATCAAATTATATAGAGAGTGTATGAGTGTAGTCTCACTTGTGATGAGCCCTTGTGGCCTCACTAATTGTTGTGTTATTATCTGTTTTTTAAGTTGGTATCAGATCATAGCCCGCCACTTCCATCATTTGTGAATCTATAGCCATCGTTCACCATCGTTGTTGCATGCACATTCATCGAATCGTGTGAAAGGGATCTCGACAGTTATTTTCTAGAGTGAAGGATATTTCTCTATAAAACGCTTCTATCTGTGTGGAGAATTCATGGTCTGACCTGCCTATGGTGCATTCGTTATATATGAAAAATTCATTTTTATTTTGGTGTGTTCACTACCTAGCAACATCATTGTCATGTTCGTTGTGATCAACATTCTAGAGCAAAGAATTTGCATGTTGATTTTTATATTGTTTTGTGGATATACAATCGCCATTTAAATGAGTTTTTCACTGGTGTGAGGGTGTGTACATGTGTTGAGTGCTTATGTGCTCATTGTTTTCATTGAGATGTGAGCAGTGTTCATAGGTTATGACTCTTCTATTCACTTTGTTGATATTAGCATTTTCTGGCATGGAGTCTGCTGCTATCTACACAAGTGTTGCTACTGCTATCTGTGACATATTTGAGTTCACTGCAATATGAATATCTCTCAACTGTCTCTTTGAGTGATGTGTTCTTGCATCGATCCCTGTTCAATACTAGAGTATGCATGTTTCATTTGTTGTGTTCATTTTTCACTACTAGAACATATGTGTTGTTACTTCAATCGATCCCTAGAGTGTTGCATGTGACTACTCAAGTGTTGTGTGAGATCCCTATTCATATTTAACATGTAGATCAATACTTCCCTTCACCTATTTTCCTGTATGTGATTGTTCCTTTTATTTCATATTCCATAGTTATATCTGTGCATCCAAAATTGGAGGTAAAAACCTTTTTTTAAGACCTATTGTGCGTGTTGAAGTGTGTGTCTACGTCAAATGTGTTGTTTGCATCCTCCTTGTAACCATGTACATCAACCTTTTTCTGTGGTGTCCATACTTTCTCCCATCTAATCGATGATCAATTGCTTTCACTTTAAGATCACTTCTCTGATTTCATCCATCATTAGATCTATGAAAACTTTCTCCGCTTGTTCAAGAGTTTCATACTTGTCTGGTGAAAGTTATCTTCCATTTTAAATTCCTCAAAATCCACGATTCCGTCAGAATTCTTATCCACATATTGAATGAAAAGGAGGCACACCAAAATTTCCAGATGAAAGAAAGGTATCTCTCAGTCTATTCACATAAGCATCTAAAAAGAGAAACTAGTCTGACCAAACTTGGAGATATTCCATCACTTTGTTCTTTAAATATTTTGCAGTAATCTGACCAGTGATGTTTCGATATAAGTCATTAAATATTTCCATAATATCTGGAAATGTCACTTCAAAATTCATCCTAAATGCATAAGAATTTTTCATGGGAGCACTTCTATTGTGAACAATGTCATAAACTAACACGAGCTTTGCAACTTTAGTTGGAATAAGAGTCTCCTTCAAAGTCAAAGGTTCTTTGTGTGAACAAGTGGGAAAATTGGAACTTTCCTCCATCTTGATTTTTTTCATGATCTGTTTCAACTCTCTTCAGAGCTGTTTAATTATTCTTTTATCACCCATGAGAATAGCAAGAAACTGTGAGCTTTTTGTTTAATTCCACAGAGCTAGAATCACCAACAAAAGAAGTCAACAATGAAGAAGAGCACCCATATGCAGTGCCAAAATATTTTGAAGAAGATTTGAAGTTCCTTGAAGAATGGATTGAAAAGCCACAACTTACTAAAGACTGCGTGATCATTGAAGAATAACAAGAATGCATTACAGATACAAAAATTGAATCAATTTATGATGAAAACACAATGGATATTGGAGAAGAACATGCTGAAATTGAAGAATTTTTTATGAAGTGGAGCCTTGAAGAAATAAAATTCTATTATGAACTCATGTTGCAGCAAATTGATAATCAAAAGATCAATGGTGAAGAGAAAACAACAGAGAATGGTATGTGGTAGCAGTTCACACACAAACAATTTTTCAAAGAAAAAATTGAAGAGGACAAGCATGGACAATCTGAAATAATTTTCATATTGATGACAAACACCAACAAGAAGATTAAGCATAAGAAACTAAAACATGTAATTAAATATTTTTTCATATCACTCTGCTCTCCCATTTTTTCACTTCAAAATTAAGGAATACCACTGGAGAATCGTGTAATAATCAGTTGAGTAGATGACTTCAAATTACACTCCATTTCAAGTGAGGTTTCCACATCTTGATAACAATGAGTGGTGACTACAATAATTCATTATATGTATAGAGAGGAGTTTAAGCAACGAAAAAATTTCCATACTTCAACGAGAAAAATCCATTAATATATTTAGTAAATTCATTATGCTTACCATTTTTTTTTAAACTCATAACCTTTTAGCGGTAGCGTCCAGTGAAAACTCTCACAAAAATCAAGGGAGATAAAAATTTATACCATCTATATCCATTAGATAGAACATAAATTAAATGACAGAAAAAAATTCCGTACAAAACAATGAACATATAAATTAAAATCCAATGATGTAATGTACCCCAACCTCCAAATCTAAGGCATGCCACCGAAAACTTTGATATGCATAAAATATCATACTTAATACATTAAAAAAAAACATCTACTTTCTACTAACATACACAGAATTATGCGAAAAAAATACAGTAAATAAACACAAGTGTAACATACAACATGTAATTAAACATATATAAAAAGTAATTATATGTTTAAGAGGGCCACCTATTGCATGCAAACCTTCCATGAACCTCGCATAATTATACCACAATGCTCCAAGATATCAACAAAGGGTCATCCCTAAGCTGAGACTAAACTCCACCCAGGGTAAAGGGTATCCTAGGCTAGGTTGAGGTTACAAAGTCTCCAAAAAGGATTATGTCCTCATGAGTCCACTCACATCCACAAATTATAGTCCCTCATTCCCCACATGCCTGTCCCACCACAGGGAGTGTGCCCCTTCTCTACTCAACAGTCCTTTTGCCGCCCCACTCCCCTTCCAGGGATTCAACAACATGCCACATAGAAAGTATTAGATCACTACAAATTTTGGGAGGCTCCCTCTGGGAAAATCACTTCCCCAACAACCTCTCTCACCTAGAGAGATTTGATCATATGCCTGACAACCTGGTTCTTTAGTCTAGATCCCAGGGAAATCTAGTCTAGGTAATCATAGCAGCAAAAGTCAGGTATGGACTCTAATAATAACATCAACATGCGCCAGTCCAGAGAGAAACATGGGAAACAACAACAAAATGGATAGGGTACGATCTGGCTCAGGCACAATACAAATTTTTTATGATTCACAGGAAAAGTACGAGTTAGCTTCATGGGGTTGCAGGTTACAAAGCTTGCAGAGGTAAAATGATGGAGGAAGTGGCAAATGCGTGAAAAATGCTCAGTGTCTGAGTGCCTGTGTGAATGGGGAGAATGGAAAGAATGGTTGAGCGAAGCCCCACAAAACATTAATTTCCCACATAAAACTTCATGTCCTAAATCAGACACCTATCCTCATGAAGCTTCATGAGTTCCATTTCTCATTCATTCCCCTTCCCACAAGAACTTAGGACAACATGAGTTATTTTCCTAACCTTAGTCTTTTAAGGAAAATACATTATAATATTCACTTGGGGTTAAGCCCTCAAGCTTATCCCTTTTTCCTAGCCTCTTAGCCCCTTCCCTTTCCCTACCTAGTGGACCTTAGTCCCCCATAAATCTTTTTTCGTGGTCAGTCTACACACAACAATGTATTTTATATTAATGTTATGCATGATTACATATACAAAAATAGGCTCACTAGCCTTCAACATCACATAAACCACCTAGCTTATAAACACTTGGATCACCATCCTATAAACATAATTACGATTTAGCAGGGGCTCAGTATTGGGGTATTACAATCCCCTCCCCTTATTTATGCACTATCCTCTGTGCATCGCATTTACATATTACAACAAGATTTTCAAAAAAATTCAAAAATATGTAGATATTCTTCCCACATGGATTCTTCATGCTCCTAGGTGGAATCCTTAGGATTGTACTAGGTCCATTGGACCTTTACAATCTCGATCGATTGATTATGGAGATGCTTTATTTTCTGGTCCAAAATGTGTACGGGGTGCACTTGAAAAGTGCCTTCTTGCTCCACCTCAATCACATTCCAATCAATAACATGAGTAACATTATGTATATATTTCTTAAGCAATGATGCATGTAATACATTATGAATGGTCATAGATGTAGGTAATGCAAGCATATAATCTACATTCCCAATCCATTCTAGGATTTAAAATGGCCCACAGTAACGAGATGCCAATTTGGAACAATTCCCCAACTTCAGGGAACTTCTATTGGTCTTCACTTTCATGAACACATGATCACCAATATAGAATTCTCTGTGAGTTCTTACCTTATTAGCGTAGATTTTATGCCTGTCTTGATTAGCCTTCAATTTCTTCTTTATTTTTGACATCTTCTCTTCCATTTCCCTAAGCAACTCTGGCCCAATCACTACTCTATCAATTGGGTTGTCCCAGCTTATTGGTGTGTTTCACTTTCTTCCATAAAGTGCCTCAAATGGGATCATATTTAGAGATGCTTGGTACCCATTGTTGTAAGAAAATTCTACCAAGTTTAGATAATCTTCCCATTTAGATAGTTTTTCCATCACGTGCATCCTTAGCATATCATCTATCACTGGGTTCACCCTTTCTTTTTTCCCATTAGACTCGAGATGACAAGTTCTGCTGAATTTCAGATTTGTTTTGAACCCTTTGAATAATCCCCTCTAGAACTTTGAGGTAAACTTTGGGTCTCTATCAAAGACAATTGTCTTGCATATGCCATGCAATCATGCTATTTCCATCATATAAATATCAACAACATTGGTTTCCTTGTGAATAATCTTCATTGGAATGAAATGGGTAGCTTTAGTAAGCTTGTCTACCACCACCATGATAGAATCATTTTGATTGCTTGTTCTGGGAAATTTGGTGATGAAATACATTGAAACCACTTCCCACTTCCACTCAAGAATGGGAAATGGTTGTAGCAGGCCAACTAGGTGTCTATGTTCAGCCCTGACCTTTTGACACTACAAACATTTAGCAATGTACTCAATAATTTCTTTCTTCATGATTGGCCAATAGTATTGGCTCTTGATGGCTGCAATGGTTTTTTGATATCCTGGGTGTCCAACGTAAGGTACATTATGCATATTTTTCAAGATCATACTCCTCAATTCATGAGAATTGGGTACATCAATTATGTTCATGTACAATAGAATTTCATCATTTCCCACTTTATAATCTTCAACTTTCTACTGCATTTTACCTTGTTGTAATTTTCTTACTAACTCCCTATACTGCAAATTTGCTTTTGCACCCTCAGAAATTCTACCTTTAAGATCATTTTGATACATGTTAATGGTTGTAGAATACAGTTCATGCACTCTCCTGCTAAGTGCATCAACCACTTTGTTCTCTTTTCCTTTGATGTGCTTGATATCAAAGTCATATCCACAGAGGAATTCTAACCATATGTTTTTCCTGACATTTAAAGTTGGTTGATCAAACAAATATTTCAGACGCTTATGGTCTTTCCTCATATCAAATATTTTTCCCATGAGGTAGTTCCTCCACTTCTTCAAGGCAAGTAATATGGCTTCCAAATCCAAATCATGAGTGGCATAGAGACTTTCATGCTCTTTCAACTTTATGGACTCAAAAAATATCACAAATCCATTCTGACTAAAGACTCCACCAAGTCCTTCTTTGCATGCATATGTGAAAACCAAAAAATCTCCATTCATATTTGTAATTCTTAGAATTGGAGAACTACTTAACAACTTCTTCAATTGCTGGAAGCTCCTTTCACATTTTGTTGTCCATTGAAACTTCACCCCTTTACTTTGCAAGGAAGTGATCAGGTGAGAAATCCTAAAAAACCATGCAATGAATATTCTATAGTAGCTAGCTAGACCCATGAAGGATTTGACTTCTATCACATTCCTAAGTGTTATCCACCCTTTTATAGCTTCAATATTTTTGGGTTCCAATGTTATCCCTTCTTCGAATATGATATGGCCCAAATAGTGAATTTGGTTATGATGAAATGAGCACTTGTTCAATTTGGCATACAGTTGGTGCTCTCTTAACACTTGTAACACCATCCTCAAGTGATTCTCATGTTCTTCTTCCAACTTGGAATATACAAGGATGTCATCCAAAAAGACAATGAAAACTTGTCTAAGTATTCACAGAAAACACCATTCATTAAGCACATGAAAACGGTTGGTGCATTTGATAACCCAAATCACACCATTGTGAACTCATAATGACCATACCTTGTTTTGAATGTAGTCTTTCTAATTTATTTATCTTTGATACTTACTTGATGGTAACCAGATATGAGATCAATATTTGAAAACATTTTTGCCTCTCTCAATTGATCAAAGAGGTCATCTATCCTTGGCAATGAATATGTGTTATTTATAGTTACTTTGTTTAACTTTATGAAATCAATACAAAAACTCATTGTTCCATCCTTCTTATTATTCTCTATAAATATGATCTCCTTTACAACCCCAACATTGAATGGGTGTCTTCCTTGGTCTTTTCCATCTGTCTGAATCATTTTGGGCTCTCTAGGGGTTTGTTGTCCCCGAGAAATGTTTCTGAAGAAGGGTGTCTTGTTCCCCTTCTTCCTCTGCTCCATCTTGAATTTCTTCTTGTTTTCCCAAGCTCTTTGGAAAGTAAGCCTTCCCTTATGTTGGTCATATAAGCACATGGATATTCTTATGGTTTCCTCCAAATTTTTAGGATCATCATACTGAATTTTATCACTGATGAAAGATGACAACCCACTCAGATACCTCTGAATCTTAACGGTCTCATTCTTGATGAATGAGACATACTTCAACAATTCTAAAAATATCCTTTCATAATCATCAATGGTCATGCTTCCTAGTTTGAGTTCAAAGAACTATTTCATATTTTTGTCATAATATCTCTGGGTTAAGTATTTCTTCTCAAAATGATTCTTGAATTCCTTACAAGTCACATTCTTCTCTCATATGTGTTTCACTTGCACAAGTTGATCCCACCACATGGATGCCTTTCCTTTAAGATTGTAAATAGAAATTCTTCCTTCCGCATGAGAATAATAATTATGCAGTTGGAAGTACTTTCTCATGCCCAACATCCATGTCTCGGCATATTCATATTTATTATGCTCTCCATAAAAAGTAAGAGGTTTGATCTTGTTCATTTATCCTTTCAATTCATCCACCCCAGACCTCTTATGCTTCTTGGCAGGGGATGGACTTGAGCTGTTGTGCACTCTCCTATTGGAATGTCCTTGGGAGTGATGGTGATGTCTTCTACCACTCCTGGATCTTCCTTTTTCCCCAGAGGTCCTATGGATTCTTGATTTGCTGGAGCCACTCTCCTTGTCCAACTTCTTTTCAATTTTTTCCAAGCTCTTCATTAACTTCATATTGAATTATTTCATCCACTCTTTTGATTTCATAATCCTTTCATTATTGTCCTTATGACTCTGGACACCTTTTTGCAAATTTCTAATGGTCTCTACCATATTCATGTTATCATCCTTTCCTTCTCTATGTCCATTGGAGTTTGTTCCTTCCATACCCAAATGAACATCCATTCCTCATATTTCATCTTCCTATCTGTAACACCCCTATGTATCATCCATATCTCTCTACTTTGTGTTTATCTAATTTGATCAATTTGTTGTTAATTATATAAAATGTGAAGCCAACACAACATTGTTAGGTTAACTGACTTAACAATTTCAAGAAAAATATGAACCATTTTGGTTTAATAATATATCATACTTCTTTCTACTGATTTTCTGAGAAGTTTTCTGATCGGTTCCCCTTTCGGGGTGAACATCTATGTTCTGATGTCCAATACCTTTCCAATGAATTCTTCCTTGCTCAATTCTGACCTTTGAGCAGAGAGTTATTGACACATGACCTCTCGTCCTAAAACCTTTTTATGTAGTCTTATGTCATAACTGCATTGTAACCGCCGAAATCAGGGTGCCAAGGATCACATTATATCTCATATTTGATCACTAACATGATCGAATATCCTCATGACCACATTTTTAATACATAGGCACTAAACTTTGTGAAACTCATATTCTTGAGAGCTATGACTCAACTCTATTCCTTATCTGCTAATAAATAGTGTAGATCAAACTGGTGTGGAGATCTACAATCATGAACGATTGTGGGGTACCAACTAGCACGAAATTTATCTCCATCATTGATTTCTCCAATCAAAGATGCATGTTGGTATTGGAATTGATGTGTGTCATTGATATTTTGGTGGTTTCCGATCGACAATCGATGTGGATTGTGGAACCAAAATCTATGTGGATGTTAACTCACCCTTTGAATCCTGCAATGAATCCTCGTCATTGATATTCCTTCACTGATATCCAATGGTCACGATTTAATAGGATGTTGATGGGATGGTCCCCAATCTATGTTTAGATCTACGGTCAACAAAATCTCCATGACTGCGGGCTTCGGGAGTTTTGAGGCTCCATCTTGCACTACCTCCCGAATTGTCGAATTGGCAAACTCCCAAAAAAAAAATCAATGGATCTTGCCTTATCGTTAACCAATGACCATGATCAACTTTGGGAATTTGGGCTTCAGATCCTTCCAACGAACCTCTCCATAAATCTCCCAGAGTTTTGACTTACCAAAGATCCTCTCTCTTTCCTCCACGTATCATCTCTCAATCAATGGTCGAGATTAACTTTGGTCTTCGGAAGTTCTCGACTCAAAGAAACCTGCAACTCAATTCCTCTGAAGTACCAAGACTGTGGACCTTGGGATCTAGTGCCACGTGTCCACTTTAATCAATGGCTAAGATGGACTTCAGCCTTTAGGCCTTTGGGAGTCCTCGACCCCAACTGCTTATGCCTTAAACCCTCTAGAGTGACAAGTATCAGGACTATGGTATATACTGCCACGTGTCCTCTCTCGATCAATGGTGAGGATTTACTCCTCTCTTAGGAGCTTCACAAATTTGACCTTCATCACACTTCATTCCTTCTGAACACCGAATTGGCGAATACAGTGAACTCCTTTTCTTAGTTGTCAAACAATTAATGTAGTGACACATGGCCCCACCGACAAGTGACACATGTTAAGTCCATTTGGTACTAAGGCCTGTAAATGGTACAAAAAAAAGTGACACGTGGCATGCTTAGAGTAGGTCCACATCACCCTAGGTGACATAATTATGCCATGTCACTACGGTGATTTTCAACTTTGAGACTTCAGAACTCCGTGACTTCCAAGATCCAAAAGTTCTTCCTTCACCATCCATTATTTCCTCCGAACGTTGAATTCCCAAACCTCTTTATTTTTTCAGATTCCACATAGTACTGTTGTCATCATATAATATGGTGACACATGGACCCCATGTGTTAGACTTCTATTGGTCCAACAAGGTTGTCAAAAGTACAATTTTGAATGACACATGGCATGACTAGGGGAGGTCCATGTCATCCCTAGTGACATCATCAGGCCACGTTAGTCCGATGCTTCACGACTGTGGGAATTCGAGACTTCAGGAGACTTTTATACACTACAACACAAATCCCCCGAACACTGAATTCCCAAATAGGATGATCTACAAACACGTGTACTCAAGTACGAATGGTACAGATGAGTTCCAGACTTCGGGAATTCTAGAGGAAGTTCATTCTGCGTGCACTTCAACCAATT
Organism: Picea engelmannii; assembly: GCA_009831015.1. NCBI lineage: Eukaryota > Viridiplantae > Streptophyta > Pinopsida > Pinales > Pinaceae > Picea > Picea engelmannii. Next base: position 695,708 of record ML778517.1, read on the forward strand.
TCCCTAAACACCGAACCAATTGGGAAATCCAACAATCCTCATTATCCTGAATTATATATGATTGAGAGTCACTTTGGGACTTCGGATCTTCATGCTTCGACCCCTTTCTTGACAAAAATTTAAAAATCGTTGAAGTAACGAAGTTTGAAGTACTTGAAGGTTAATTGTTGTGCACCTTTTTCTAAATTTGATGACTGGTAAGGGTCTGTGTCCCCCAGCGTAGATCCTATGGCTCAAATTCAATCTTATGGTACAATACCATGATCATTGTGATGAATACTCCACCACTTCTCTTGAGCTTTCCATTACCATGCAGGAGCTTTCTCAACACCCCTCTAACACTCTATACCTCAAATCCTTGTGGAATTTTTACTTAAATTCCTCAAACACGATCCATCCAGGTTCAGTGTTGAAACCGTGCTCTGATACCAATTTGTAACGTACCCCAACCTACAAATCCAAGGCATGCCACCAAAAACTTTCATATGTGAAAATTATCATACCTAATACATTAAAAATAAACATCTATTTTCTGTTAACATACATAGAATTATGTGGAAAACATACTATAAATAAACACAAGTGTAACATACAACATGTAATTAAACATATATAAAAAGTAATTTTTTTTCTAATAAGGCCACCAAATTTGTGAAAACCTTCCACAAACCTCCCAACCTTAGCCCACGCTTCTCGAAGCTATCATCAGTGGGTCACCCTTGAGCTGGGACCAAACTCCAGCTAGGGTAAAGGGAATCCTAGGCTAGGCTGAGGTTACAATGTCTCCAGGAAGGATAATTTCTCCAGGAGTCCACTCACGTACACAACTTATAGTCCCTCATTCCCCACATGCCTGTCCCACCCCAGGGAGTCTGCCCTTCTCTACTCGATAGTCCTTCAGCTACCACACTCCCCTTCTAGTGCTTCAGTAACAGGCAGGACAAGAAGTCTCAGAGAACTACAACTATCGTGAGGCTCCCTCTAGGAAAATTGCTTCCCCAACAACCTCTCTCACATGGAAATAATTACTCATAGGTCTGAAAACTTTCTTCTTCAGTCTAGCTCTGAGGCTAATCATGTCTAGGTAATTCATATCAATTACTATCATGCATTCGAAGTTTCAAAATCACATGGAGTTTAACAAAAAGCGTGAAGCCCTGAAGTACCGGAGCCCTAAAATACCATGCCACTTCGTGAGGTCGGTTATGATCCAGGTGGATATCGGTGGCCACACACCTTTTCCAAATGGATCAAAACAATTTTCTGGCAATTTTGGCAATTTACTGTTTTTAGCAGTTTTAACTTTCAGGGCCATTTCGAGGGCCTAAATGAAGGTTTTTTGGGATAGAGCTTCTCAATGATAACCAAAGGAATGACTGAGCCCCCAAAATGAATATCCTCGACGATAACTTTCTAGCAGGCTATCATACTCCTAAAACGAAGATCGTATGCAAAAGTTACGACCCCGAGAAGTTGATGTACTAACTTACCCAAATGGGGCCCACATGACTTTTGGCGCTTCATCTCCTAGGGTTAGGTTTTTGGAAGTCTAGGGTTTTTCGCATTCCTGTATATTCTAAAAATGCCTTCTGAGCCTCATTGTAATCATCTTTCTTGCGATTGCGAGTAGCCATCACATCTCTTCTCAGGGATAAGTTGCCACCATTCTAGCGAGTCTTTCACTCTCTATTTTTACAGTCTCTGTACATTTATGTCATTAATAGAAATAGTGTATTATTGTATATCTATTTTTATGGTTTCATCCATAACACATTTTTGTTATCTTATTGAATATCTGCAATATCTTTGTGCATTTCTTTAATATATCTCCACTCTCATTAAGTGCCGAAAATAATCTGGATCAGTGGTATCAGAGCAGGCTGCTCTTGATCCTTTTTCAGTGCATATCCCCGACGAGGTCCAAGTATAGAAATTTGGGTCTCAATCTTGTCTCTCTTGAATACAACCACTCTTGCACACCCAAGAAACCCTTAATGGTGGAAGAAAAGAAAAACGACAGAGCAGACGATCCTATCAGTCTGTTGCTTGAGAAAGCTCTCACGTGATAGAGGGACGAAATGATGGAGAACTTTTCCCACATCCTTCAATGCCTACCGAGAGAAACAGGTGCATATTTATCAAATGGCCACTTTCGAGGCACCTCACCTTTCAAGGTACAAGTTAATTTTGATATTTCTTTATTTGAAGGATAGATAGATGCAGAAGCCATACAAAAATGGTTAAACTTGCTAGAAGGTTATTTCTATGTTCACAATTTTTCCAATAGAGAAAAGATCACCTTCGCACTCCTTAAAGCTCTCCCTCATGTCAAACATTGGTGGGAAACTTACTAGGAGTAGAGTTCCATATAGGAGTCTGGAATATATGGGGTTGAGCCTACTTGGGATTTTTTTGTGGATGTGGTGAAGGAACAATATTACCCTGTTGGAAACTATAAGGACTAGTACATGAGATGGACCACACTGCGGCAAGAGATGAGCCAAGAAGTTCTAAATTTCTTCAATACCTTCCATACCTTATGCACCAAGCTGGGTATCAAAGAATCTGTACAACATTTGGTTCTAAAATACCATGGGGCTCTACACAGATACATCCAAACTGAAATGGATTTTCTAGACATCTCATCACTCGATGTTGCTTATCAATATGTTGTTAAAATCGAGAAGAAATTTAAACACCAGAAGAAATGAGAGCTCAGGTCTGGAAATCCACAACAACCAAAGTATGACAAAGATGGCCCTAACAACCAGTCTCCTGAAAACTAGTCCAAGACATAGGAAAAGAAGGGTCACAGGAAGACAAAGGACACTAGAAAATGGTGCGATTTCCACAAAATCCCCCGGCACAACACCAATGAATGTCACTCAAAATAGTCATTGGTGGCCAAGATCAAAGATAAGGAGCCGAACCTTGATTCAAAATCTGATTCTGAAAATATAGGTAAAAGATAGATCATTGGCACGAACCCCATTTCTATTGTCGCGACCGCAAGAATTCAACCAGCAGAACCAACAGATCCTGAAGAGGGGGAGCACCTTTTTCATTCAAATATTTGGGTGAAGGGGACCCCGCTGCATTTTATTTTTGATAGCGGAAGCCAAATGAACCTCATCTTAGCAGAAGTCATCAAACAATTGGGATTGTCGATAACACCACACCCTCAACCATACAACATTGGGTGGATTCGCCAAGGATGAGATCTTCATGTTAGACATCAGTCTTGATATTCATATGGCATCGAGCCCTTCAAGGATGAGGTATTATGTGATGTTTCCCCATTAGATATCTATGATGTTCTCTTGGGCCAACCATATATGTGGAAGGGCCATGTGTTTTATGAGTCTTGACCCCACAGTGTCATTGTTTCTTTTGGGGGGTCATCTCTATAGAATACAAGAGGTATTTATGACTATAGTTCCACCTAAAAATTTCCGCAAGGTAGTATCTCATACTACAAAATTCAGCTTCTTCACAATCTGTTCAAAAGATGAACAAAAGGATATTGCAACCACTACAACCTCGTGCCAAGCACCTTCTATCCAACAGAAGCAGGTCGATAATATTGTAGCAAATTGTAAATATCCCATCTGCACACAAGCATCTCATGTATCTAGACTGGCTAAAAATGTCCAACCCTTCCAGCCACATGTTCATGACAGCCTTCAACAAGCTAAGCAACGCAACTTCTCCAACAAGACAAGCAACTCATGAAGATGCAGATTCAACAAATGCTTTTCCCTCTCCCCCAGGCACTCAACAAAATGGATACCACTTCTTCCTAAGGAGGGAGTATTGATCCAAGTGGATATCGGTGGGCACCCACCTTTTCCAACTGGCTCAAAAGAATTTTCTGGCAATTTTGGTAATTTACTATTTTTAGCAGTTTTAACTTTTGGGGCCATTTTGAGGGCCTAAATGAAGGTTTTTCAGGATCAAGCTTATAAATTATGGCCTAAGGCATGTTTGAGCCCCAAAAATTAATTTCCTCGATGATACCTTTCTAATGGGCTATCATACACCTAAAACAGAGATTGTATGCAAAAGTTACGACCTTGGGAAGTTGATGTACTAACTTACCCTAACGGGGCCCACATGACTTTTGGTGCTTCATCTCCTAGGGTTAGGTTTTTGGATTTCTAGGGTTTTTGGAATTCTTGTTTATTGTAAAAATTCCTTAAAAGCCTCATTGTAATAATATTTCTTATGAATGTGAGTAGCCGTCACATCTCTTCTCAGAGATAAGCTACCACCATTCTAACGAGTCTTTCACTCTCTATTTTATAGTCTCTGTATATTTATTTCATTAATAGAATTCATGTATTACTATATATCTGTGTTTATGGTTGCATGTCTGATAAAAAAAAATTATATTATTGAATATCTATGATATCTTTGTGCATTTCGTTATTATACCTTCGCTCTCATTTCGTGCCGAAAATAATCTGGATCAGTGGTATCAGAGCAGGCTTCTCTTGATCATTTTTCAGTGTATGTCCTCGATGAGGTCCTAGATATAAAGTTGGGTCTTGAGCTTGTATATCTTGAGTACAATCTCTCACACACCCAAGAAACCCTCAATGGCAGAGAAAAATAAAAATGACAGAGAAGACGATCCTATCAGTCTGTTGCTTGAGAAAGCTCTCACGCAACAGAGGGACGAAATGATGGAGAATTTTTTCCACATCCTTCAACGCTTGCTGATAGAAACATGTGAATATTCATAAAATGACCACTTTGGAGGCACCTCGTCTTTCAAGGTACAAGTTAGTTTTGATCTTTCTGTATTTGAAGGACAGATAGATGCAGAAGCCCTACACAAATGGTTAAACTTTCGAGAAGGTTATTTCTCTATTCACAATTTTTTCGACAAAGAAAAGATCGCCTTCGCACTCCTTAAATATCTCCCCCATGTCAAACATTGGTGGGAAACTTACTGGGAGTAGAGTTCCACAGAGGATTCTGGAATATATGGGGTAGATCCCACTTGGGATTTTTTTGTGGATGCGGTGAAGGAATAATATTACCCTGTTGGCAACTATGAGGACCAATACATGAGATGGACCACACTGCGATAAGAGAGGGGCCAAGTAGTTTCGGAATTCAACAATACCTTCCATACCTTGTGCACCAAGTTGGGTATCAAAGACTCTGAAAGACATTTGTTTCTAAAATACCACAGGGCTCTACACAGATACATCTAAACTGAAATGGATTTTCTAGACATATCATCACTCGGTGCTACTTATCAATATGTTGTTAAAATCGAGTAGAAATTTAAGCACTAGAATAAATGAGAGTTTGGGTCTACAAATCCGCAACAACCAAAGTATAACAAAGATGGCCCTAACAAACAGTCTCCCAAAAACTAGTCCAAGCCATAGGAAAAGAAGGGTCATGGGAAGACAAAGAAGGACACCGAAAAATGGTGCGATTTCTAAAAAAGCCCTTGGCACAACAAAAATGAATGTCACTCAAAATAGTCATTGGTGGCCAAGATCAAAGATAAGGAGTCGAACCCTGATTCAGAATCTAATTCTAAAAATACTGGTAAAAGACAGATCATTGACACAGACCCCACTGCTATTGTCGCAACTGCAACAATTCAACCAGAAGAACCAACATATCCTAAACAGGGGGAGCGCATTTTTCATTCACAGACGTGGGTGAAGGGGACCCTGCTATATTTTATTGTTGATAATAGAATCCATAAGAAACTCATCTTAGTAGAGGTTGTCAAAAAGTTGGTATTTTCAACAACACCACACCCGCAACCACACAACATCGGGTGGCTTTCCCAATTACAAGATCTTTGTGTCAGCTAGTAGTGTCGATTGTCATACGGCATCAAACCCTTCAAGGATGAGGTATTATGTGATGTTGCTCCACTGGATGTCTGTGATGTTCTCTTGGGCCAACCATATATGTCGAAGCGCCATGTTTTTTATGAGTCTCGACCCCACAGTGTCATTGTTTCTCTAGGGGGTCATCTCTACAGAATACCAGAGGTATTTTTGACTAATGTTCCACCTAAAAAGTGCCGCAAGGTAGTATCTCATACTACAAAATTCAGCTTCTTAACAATCTGTTCAAAAGATGAACAAAATGATACTGCAACCACTACAACCTCAGCCCAAGAACCTTCTATCCAACAGAAGTAGGTCGACAAAATTGTATAAAAGTGTAAATATTCCTTTTGCACATAGGCATCTCGTGTAGCTAGACTATTTAAAAAGGTTCAACCCTTCCAACCACATGTTGGTGACAACCTTCAACAAGCTAAGCAATGCAACTTCTCCAACAAGGCAAGCATCTCATCAAGATGCAGATTCAAGAAATGCTTTTCCCTCTCCCTCGGGAACTCAACGCAATGGATACCATTGCTTCCTATGAAGGGAGGATTGATCTAGGTTGATATCGGTGGCCACCCACCTTTTCCAACTGGCTCAAAACAATTTTCTGGCAATTTTGGCAATTTACTATTTTTAGCAATTTTAACTTTCGGGGCCATTTTGAGGGCCTAAATGAAGGTTTTTCAGGATCGAGTTGATCAAACATAAAAAAAGGCATTACTGTGCCCCCAAAATGAATCTACTTGACGATACCTTTCCAATGGGCTATCGTACGCCTAAAATAGATATCGTATGCAAAAGTTACGACCGCGGGATGTTGATGTACTAACTTACCCAAACGAGGCCATCATGACTTTTGGTGCTTAATCTCCTAGCATTGGGTTTTTGAATGTCTAGGGTTTTTGGAATTCCTGTTTATTGTAAAAATTCCTTCAGAGCCTCATTGCAATCATCTTTCTTGTGAATTCGAGTAGCCGTCACATCTTTTCTCAGAGATAAGCTGCCACCATTCTAGCAAGTCTTTCACTCTGTATTTTTATAGTCTCTGTACATTTATTTCATTAATAGAAATTGTTTATTACTATATATATGTGTTTATGGTTACATATCTGATACATTTATGTTATATTATTGAATATCTGCGATATCTCTTTGTAGTTTTTTAGTATATCTCTGCTCTCATTTCGTGCCAAAAATAATTCATATCAGTGGTATCAGAGCAGGCTTCTCTTGATTGTTTTCCAATGTTGTCCCGGACGAGGTTCGAGTATAGCAAGTTGGGTATCAAGTTTGTCTCTCTTGAGTAAAATTATTCTCTCACACCAAGAAACCCTCAATGGTGGAAGAAAAGAAAAACAATGGAACAGACGATCCTATTAGTCTGTTTCTTGAGAAAGCTCTCACACGACAGAGGGACAAAATGATGGATAATTTTTCCCACATCATTCAATGCCTACTAATAGCAACAGGTGCATCTTCATCAAATGACCACTTTGGAGGCACCTTTCCTTTCAAGGTACAAGTTAATTTTGATATTTCTGTATTTGAAGGACAGATAGATGCAGAAGACCTAGACAAATGGGTAAACCTACTAGAAGGTTATTTCTCTGTTCACAATTTTTCCAATAGAGAAAAGATCACCTTCGCACTCCTTAAATCCCTGCCCCATGTCAAACATTGGTGGGAAATTTACTAGGAGAAGAGTTCCATAGAGGAGTCTGGAGTATATGGGGTCAAGCCCACTTGGTATTTTTTTGTGGATGCGGTGAAGGAACAATATTACCCTGTTGGCAACTATGAGGACCATTACATGAGATGGACCACACTGTGACAAGAGAGGGGCCAAGTAGTTCCGAAGTTCACCATATCTTCAATACCTTGGGCACCAATCTGGGTATCAAAGACTCTGAACAACATTTAGTTCTAAAATATCATGGGGCTCTACACAGATACATCCAAACCTAAATTGATTTTCTAGACATCTCATCACTCAGTGTTGCTTATCGATATGTTGTTAAAATCAAGCAGAAATTTAAGCACCAGAACAAATGAGATTTTGAGTCTACAAATTTGCAACAACCAGAGTATGACAAAGATGTCCCTAACAAACAATCTGTTGAAAACCAGTCCAAGCCACAGGAAAATAAGGGTCATGGGAAGACAAAGAAGGACACCGAAAAATGGTTCGATTTCCACAAAATCCCCTGGCACAACACCGATGAATGTCTCTCAAAATAGTCATTGGTGGCCGATATCAAATATAAGGAGACGAACCTTGATTCAAAATCTAATTATGAAAATATTGGTAAGTAGATAAATCATTGATACAGACCCCACTACTATTGTCATGACTGCAACAATTCAACCAGAAGAACCAACAAATCCTGAAGAGGGGGAGCGCCTTTTTCATTCACAAATGTGGTTGAAGGGGACCTCGCTGAATTTTATTGTTGATAGAAGAATCCAGAAGAACCTCATCTTAGCAGAGGTCGTCAAATAGTTGGGATCATCAACAACATAACACCCGCATCCATACAACATCGGGTGGCTTCACCAAGGATGAGATCTTCGTGTCAGCCAATAGTGTCGATTTCCATACGGCATTGAGCCCTTCAAGGATGAGGTATTATGTGATTCTGCCCCACTGGATGTCTATGATGCTCTCTTGGGCCAACCATATATGTGGAAGCGCCATGCCGGTTATGAGTCTCGACCCCACAGTGGCATTGTTTCTCTAGTGGGTTATCTCTAAAGAATACCAGAGGTAGTTCCAACCATTGTTCCACCTAAAAAGTGTCGCAAGGTAGTATCTCATACTACAAAATTCAGCTTGAACTTCACAATATATTAAAAATATGAAAAAAAGGATACTTCAACCACTATAGCCTCGTCCCAAGCACCTTCTATCCAACAGAAGAAGGTTGAAAAGATTGTAGAAAACTGTAAATATTCCTTCTGCACAAAGGCATATTGTTACACATTATTTTCGTCATCCTTGTGACCATTAATGATGTAAAACAGTCTGTATTCTTCAGAGGGGTCAATGGCCTGTGTTCCTTAAGAAAGAAGGGAGAAGAACTTTTCCTGAGAAAAGAGGTTGCATTTTACTTTATGAAAACCCTATTAAAGATGATTTTTGCATGCTGCACTATGGATAGGGTGCGAGAAAGCCTAAATCTCACAGGCTGCACCATAGCTAGGTTGCGAGCGGTTCACAAATTGCTCTATAAGAAGGGTGCGAGAATGCTCATATGTGGGAAAAACGAGCATCTTCTTGATGCTTCTAGAAGGAGAAACTTCCATGGTGAGGTGGCATCTGAATGGTTTGGATCTTACTCACTTTCATGATTTGGTGGGATCATCCTAACCTCCTCACCTTATCCTCCTCAGCTTATAAAAAGAGAGGAGCTCTCATGGATAAAATTGGCTTGGATGATATTATCTTTTAGGATTAGCTTGGATTGGATTGAGCTTTGGAGATTGTTAGCTTGGCTAGATGAGCCATTTTGTCAAGATAGATTGTGAACATTATTAGATCTATGCTCTCAAAATTCTTGGAGTGGAAGTGTGTGGGGAACAAAGGACAATTGGAAGGGACCTTACGACATCGAGGCCATGGTTGTAATCTATCTTTCACATTTAATATGATAGAGTAATATGATTCTTTCCTATAAATCTTGTTGTGTTTTATTGTATGATTCCTTGATCACATACATAGGTTTATATTGAGTTTATGCTATTACTATCACTTTGGTTGGTTGCATTCTTTTTCAGGTTCATCATTGTATGAGAATTGGAATGGAGCTAGGATGGCGATGGCAAGAGGAAGCGACATTTAAACGGTATGTCACCTATCCCTCTTTAGTTAGTAAATTCAATATTTAAAACTTAAGGAAAGCGTCATGTTCTGGTGTGTTTTGTTCTAGATCTAGGTGGATCTAGGGAGATCAGTTAGTTTCCACACATGTCGATTTATCCACTAAAAAAATTGGTGACTCCACTGGGGAACATATTGTTTCCTAGTTAGTCTAGTTTCCCTTGCTTTGATTGCTTATTTTCTGGTTTCTGAGTCTATGGGAGATCCATCTAGACTCTCTGGATCTGAAAGTTCACTTATACTCTTTTGTCCTTTTCCAAATTCTCTTTGATTTCAAGCAGTCTCGCACTGTACTGGTCTACAGCCTGCGAAAACCCCTCAATTTTTCACCCTACTGTGTAATCCAGTGCGACATGTTTGCACCCTATCTATGTCCATCCTGTGAACTCCACTGATTTTCGCACTACACCCTATAGCTAGGCTGTGAACCCATTTGAAATTTTTGTTTGGAATTAGGCTTTCCTATGTTTTCCTGCCCAATTTTTCTTTGATCATCTTGATTGAACTTTTGGAGACTATATTGATCTGTTTACAGTCTGCTTGACATTCTTTGAGTTGCTTTTAGCCATCTTTTCTTTGTTTGGTTTTGAAGGATTAGTCTCTTTCTTTGAGTGTCTTTCAATTCCAAAGCCTGTGTTTTCTTTAGAATTGTTGAGGGAAAGATTAGATTTCTTCTGAATAGTTCTCTTTAAAAGTAAATTTTTAGTTTGGGTCTCTTTGTTTTAAGAAAGTTCATTATTTCTTTTAGTGAAATTTTTGAAACAAAAAGACTTAATTTATTTCTTGGAGGGGGCATGAATCGTGCATTGGTGTATAGTCTTTTTTGCTCATTTCTTGAGAATATTGATATTGATGAGTTTTAAGATTTTGGGACATTCTGCATCTAGGAATGATAAATGTTTTCTCCTTCTCGTAGCATAGCTTTCATTGAAATGAAAATATTTCATCTTCATCTCTTTGCATAACTTTCGAGTCGGTCAAAACACCATATTGTCTACGCCATTTTCCTTTTGAGTAACAACAACCATAAAATAAAGCGCTTATAAAAATTGATTAGATATTTTTATCTTTTCTAGTAGCAAACCTACATTAGATTAGTTGTAGGGATTTGGAATAGGTGTGAAAGATAACTTTCCAAAGCTGCAAACAAACATAGTATCTTGTGATAGGGAGAGTTAAATCCACTTACTACATTTTGTCCTGGGAAGCCCTTCTAACACAAGGGTCAATCATGAGGTCACATTGAGACTGGAAGAGTTACTCACCCTTCTTTGTTGGTCTTGGTGTAGAGATGACATGTATTATGGGGGTCGCTTGAGAGGTATACCCACAATGATGAGTGGAAGCCTTTCAAGTTGATTTCGAGATAGATACCCTCCCCTTGCACATGGATCGGACTGTCAATTGTTTCCCCAGACATCGTTGTAGTGCTTGGTAACCTTAGTAGCCTATATATTTAGGGTCTTTAAATAAGGTGACTGTGGAGGGGCAAGTCTTCACGGTACCTGGAATCGATGTTGGCCAAACTCACTCGGGCTCATTGGAGGGTATACCCGCGATTATGCATGGGAGCTTGAACCAAGGTGTAAGTTCGTTAAGCAGGTCGTCAACATAAGTTTTCCACCCACTCTATCTCATTCCCTTCTTACATTTTTCTTGCGACATTGGATTTCATCACCAACTAGTGTGCTCATTGTGAGAAGGTTTTGTTTTCTTGCTTTCTTACTAAATTTTTAGCGTGTGATGTTTGTTCTCCCTAGTGGACTCTAGATTGGATTTTTTTTTTAATGGCATCAGTTCCCGAAATGGCCAATGAAGGAACCTCTGCTCTAGGGGAACCTTTTGTTTTTCCTTCTTACGGAAACATTGGTCCTCCTCACATCATTACATTGAGCCTTCCAGGTCTCACAATTGGCTTACCGGTATGGTTTTTTTCCACTCAGGTAGTCCCGAATGTAGTAAGTGATTCGATCGTAAGCACTTCCCCCCAAGAGTATAAACCTCATGTTGATCCTTCACCTTCTTCACCAGTAAGGTCTTCTTCGCCTTCTTCGCTTGCATGGTCACCTTCCGTTTCATCTTCTTTGTCGAGTGAAAGTTCTGAAGCTAGCAACCCGGTGAATAAGAAGAACAAGAAAAGAAAGATTAAGAAGAAGAGAGATAAACAAGGGTCAAAACCTCCAACCACTGTCAAACATGTTGGAAAACAACTAGTTACTATTAATCATGCTAGGAGTGTTGATGATGTCAAGATCACCCAAACAACTTGTAATCCCAAGTACCCTTGCAGATTTTGTAAGGGTATCCATCTTATTAAGGATTTCCCTAGTCTATCCAAGGTTATATAAGTATGGTCTACGAACCCTCGCCAACCCATATCGTCAGCCTATGAACAACATGTTGATGATATCCCTTCAACTAGTCATGATACAGTTGGGAAGAAGAAAAGTAGAGCCAAGTTCCCATGTATGTTATGCAAAGGGCGTCATCTAACTCATCTTTTCCCTCATATGGAAGAAGCCTCGAAATTCCTGGAATACATGACTGTTTCACAACCCCAACTTCCAGCTGCTTATCACAAGATTTCTCTCAACCCCCCTGTAGTTGATGAAGTGATCAATCTGGTTCCCTTGTCGATTAGTCGGATTGATCATGTTGTCAATCTAGCCATGTCCCTAATTGAACCAGTTGACAAAGTGGTCGATCCAATCCCATCTGTGGTCGATCCTACTCTCCCTTTAGAGAGTGTTAACAAAGTGGTTGATCCGATCCCATCCTCGGTCGATCCCACTCTCTCGTTAAAGAGTGAAACCTAAGAAATCGATATTTTTCCACTTGTCGACCCCATTCTCCCCTTAGAGAATGAAACTCAAGTGGTCGATTTGATCTCACCATCGGTCGATCCTACTCTCCCGCTCAAGATTAAACCTGATACTTCCCACATTTTTCTCATTGATATAGACTCTACCATGCTAGGGGGTATTCCTCCTTCTCCTGTGGAACCCCCTCCAAGTAATGAAGCCATCCATTTTGATCGTGGTGTGTTAACTGGACCTCATCTTCCCTCTCACATTCCTTTCCAGATTACAGTACAGGTTTTTGGTTGAGATGTTCCTCAGAGACTGATAGATGAAGGTGCGTCCATTAATATTTTGTCCTCTTTTGCTTGGAAAGATTTGAGTTTTCCTCAGCTTGTGCCAGTTACAGAGAATCAGTTAGCTTTTAACAAAAGAACTAGTCAACCTTTAGGGACCCTTCCTTAGTTTCCTGTAACTTTGGGAGGGAAAAATGTCTTTATTGACGTCATGGTAGTCCAAGACCCCTTGGATTTCGCTCTACTCCTTGGCAGATATTATGTCTATTCCATGAAAGCTATTGTGTCTACTCTTTTTCTTGTGATATCTTTCCCTCACGATGGATGAGTTATGATTGTTGATCAACTTTCATTCATCAACCTTAACTGGATTACCTCCCTAAATGGTTCGTATATGCAGATGGTATTGCCTACACCACAGGTCAATTATGTGGCGTTGTCACCCATGGATTCAACTTCTGATGACTTAGATCCAGTAGTTGACATGGTGATCTATTTGATAGGGTTGTTAGAGTCTGATATCTTTACTCATGTCACGACCCTCGACATGGTGTCCTTCCGGAGTGTGTTTATTCCTTCCAGTGAATACCTCTTGGAAGCTATGACCGAGTTTTGTCCCTTGACATGGTGTCATTCCGGAGCATTCTCCTCTTGGAATCCATGATCAAGAAGATACTACAAGGATATTTTTTTTCGTCTTTATGACAACCTTGCTAAAAAATGAAACAGAGGTTACGAGCATAGTTCTTTTTTCTATGTCAAGCTCATTAAAAAAAATGAAATAGTTTTCCCCCTCTTTATTTGAGTCAAGTCCTTCGTCTAGTATTTGAAGCTCCATTTCATTCTCCTTTGTAGTTGGATGAAACTAAGCTTGGGGGGCATTTGTCTCAGCCTCTGGACTTCATGCTGAAGTTGAGCCACTAACTTCTTAAGCTGGGGGCTAAGTACTAACCATGCAAATTCATGGATAATGAGTTGGGAAGTTCAAGCAAAGTTTTTACTTTGGTTCAATATTGTGTAAAAATGAAACCACCTACCTCAAGCATAGTTTTCTCTGGTTCAATCTTGTGTAAAAATGAAACCAGGTTCAAGAATAGTTTTGTTTAGTTTTTAAGCTTGTGTAAAAATAAAATCTATCCCAAGCATAGTTTTGTTTTGTTTTAAAGCTTGCGTAAAAATGAAAACAATCCCGAGCTTAGTCTTTGTTCTTTCTCATGCTCGTAAATACATGAGAATAAGTTACCGAGCTTAGGCTTTCTTCTTTCTCATGCTCGTAAATCAATGAGAATGTAACCGAGTATACTTTTAGCACTTTTTCGGACTCATAAAGGATATATGAAAAAGGAACCCACTAGAGTTCCCTTTAAGCTCTTTTTAGACTCTCTAAAACAAAAATATTGACGAGGTATCTTGTTATTTTCAAGCTCATAAAAAGATTTGAAGAAAACATTCGATGAGCGATAGTTTATCACTTTTTCGGTCTCGTTGAACTAATTTATGAAAAAGGAATTGGGAGATTTCTCTTTAAGTGTTTTTTATACTCTCAAAACATGAAAAACCCCCGAGTTTTCTATCCTTGGACTCATTAAACAAACATCGAAAGACCTATAATGGGACCAAACCACTCCTTCTTAGGGTTCATTAAATATACTCCGAGGGACTCGTCCAAAGGATGAGCTTACATTGACAAGAATATGTTATCCTCCTCAAGCTTGTGTAAAAATAAAGAGGTACTCGCTAGAGATGGTGGGGGGAAAATTTGGGAAAGAAATGTGTCTAAACCCGTATTCCATGGAAGAGTCACTTTTTGAACATGATACCCTTTCACCCGCCTTGTGTCTAGGTTGGAAAATCTGCTCATCTCTTGATCATACTCCTTATAGATTGCTCGTTGGTCTGTGATCCCTGTTGTTGAGTCAGTATTTCCAAGACAATTGTTGTGTCATCAATATGTTCAAAGAGACGTTCAACCCGTAAAGCCTTCTGTTGCATCAGCCATTTATGCAGTCCTTAAGCCTTCTACTGCGTCGACCATCCCTGAGTTAGTCCTGAATCACTTGTTTCTCTGATCTACTTCAAATCTTGTTACCCATTTCATGTCATTTCTATGGGATACATTAAGGCCCTCCCGTGACGAGTCTTTTCCTATCGACTTCAAATCATTATCCAGGAATTAGACTTAGAAACCAATTGGTACCTTGGAACTTGCATGCCTCAATGGTAGGTCTCCTCGCTTTCGACAGTGGGTTTTCATTATTGACCTCTGATCGGCAGGTTCCATCGAGTGTTCGACCTCAACTCATTGATTGACATTCGTTGGATTGTATTAGAGTACCTTGGGAGTCATTGACATTAATGGTTATTTCTCTCGCACTTGTTAACAGTATTCAATAACGACCGGTAATCTAGTGGTTTCTACCATGTTCAACTTCAACACATATATTCACATGGTTAGATTCATACTATAGAGTGGTGGAGATGAAGACCTTGGATATTTTTTGACAGATTCATGTTGCATTGGAGTATATTCAGTTTGTACTATTGCATAGATCCACATTGTATGTCTCATGGCTATGTTCAAATTTGAGTCTTTAACACATAGATCCACGGTGTATTTTTGGTGGCTATGTTCATATTTGAGTCATATCGACATGGATCCATAGTGTATGTTTCGTGGCCATGACCTATCTTACCTAACATGGATATTTGCATGTCGGCATTTATGCTTTGAGTCATTTGTATTTTGAGTATGGGAATGCCTACCTCAGTGATGATATATTATTGTACTGTATTTCCTTGTTTGTTGACAGGTTTCCGACCGACTGTTCCTTGTTCCCTACACACACTCGAAAAAATATTTCAGCTATCACTCTGTTCTAATTTCATACTTTGGGGGGCTCTCTGTTACACATTATTTTCATCATCCCTGTGACCGTTAATTATGTAAACCTATCTGTAGTCTTTAGAGGGGTCAGTGGCCTGAGATCCTGAAGAAAGAAGGGAGAAGAACTTTTCTTGAGAAAAGAAGTTGCATTTTCATTTATGAAAACCCTATTAAAGATGATTTTCGCATGTCACACTATGGCTAGGGTGAGAGAATGCCTAATTATCATAGGCTACACCATAGATGGGTTGCAAGAGGTTCATAGATTTCTCTATAAGCAGGGTGCGAGAATGCTCATACATGGGAAAAATTATCATCTTCTCGATGCTTCTAGAAGGAGAAACTTCCATGGTGAGGTGGCATCTTTGGTGGGATCATCCTAACCTCCTCACCGTATCCTCTTCAGATTATAAAAAGAGAGGATATCTCATGGAGAAAGTTGGTTTGGATGAGATTAGATTTTGGGATTAGATTGGATTGCATTGAGCTTTGGAGATTGTTAGCTTGGCTACATGAGCCATTTTTTCAAGATAGATTGTGAACATTATCATATCTATGCTCTCAAAATTCTTGGAGTGGAAGTGTGTGGCGAACAAAGGACAGTTGGAAGGGACCCTATGACATCAAGGCCATGGTTGTAATCTATCTTTCGCATTTAATATGATACAATAATATGATTCTTTCCTATAAATCTTGTTGTGTTTTATTGTATGATTCCTTGATCACATACATAGGTTTATATTGAATTTATGCTATTACTATCACTTTGGTTGGTTGCATTCTTTTGCAGGTTCATCATTGTATGAGTGCTGGAATGGAGCTAGGATGGCGATGGCAAGAGGAAGCGACGTTTAAACAGTATGTCACCTATCCATGTTTAGTTAGTAAATTAAATATTTAAAACTTAAGGAAAGCATCATGTTTTGGTGTGTTTTGTTCTAGATCTAGGTGGATCTATGGAGATCAATTAGTGTCTGCACCTAACGATTTATCCAATAACACATATCATGTAGCTAGACTGGTTAAAAAATTTCAACCCTTGCAGCCACATCTTCATGACAACCTTCAACAAGCTAAGCAACACAACTTCTCCAACAAGGCAAGCAGCTAATCAAGTTGCAGATTCAACAAATGTTTTTCCCTCTCCCCCGGGCACTCAAAAAAATGGAGAAAATAGCTTCCTAAGGAGGGAGGATTGATCCAGGTGGATATCGGTGGAAACCCACCTTTTCCAATTGGCTCAAAATAGTTTTCTAGCAATTTGCCAATTTACTATTTTTAGCAATTTTAACTTTCGGGGCCATTTTGAGGGCCTAAATGAATATTTTTCGGGATTGAGTTTCTCAAATATTGGCAAAGGCATGTTTGAGACCCTGAAATCAATCTCATCGATGAAACCTTTCCAATGGGCTATAATACGGCTAAAATAGAGATCGTATGCAAAAGTTACGACCCCAGGAAGTTGATGTACTAACTTACCCAAACGGGGTCGACATGAATTTTGGCGCTTCATATCCTAGGGTTAGGTTTTTGGATGTCTACGGTTTTTGGAATTCCTGTTTATTATAAAAAGGAATTCAGAGCCTCGTTGTAATCATCTTTCTTGCGAATGCGATTAGCCGTAACATCTCTTCTCAGAGATAAGCTCCCACCACTCTAGCGAGTCTTTCACTCTGTATTTTTACAGTCTCTGTACATTTATTTCATTAATAGAAATCATGTATTACTGTATATATGTGTTTATGGTTTCATATTTGATACAGTTATGTTATATTATTGAATATCTACGATATCTCTGTGCATTTGTTTATTATATCTTTGTTCTCATTTCGTGCCAAAAATAATCTGGATCAGTGGTATCAGAGCAGGCTGCTCTTAATTGTTTTTCAATGCATATCCCTAATGAGTTCTGAGTATAGAAAGTTGGGTATCAAGCCTATCTCTCTTGATTACAATCTCTCTCACACACCTAAGAACCCTCAATGGTGAAACAAAAGAAAAACGATGGAGCAAAATATCCTATCAGTCTGTTGCTTGTGAAAGATCTCACGCGACCGAGGAACTAAATGATGGAGAATTTTTTCCACATACTTCAACACCTGTTGATAGAAAAAGGTGCATCTTCATCAAACAAACACTTTGGAGGCACCTCTCTTTTCAAGGTACAAGTTAATTTTGATATTTCTATATTTGAAGGACAGATAGATGCAGAATCCCTAGACAAATGGTTAAACATGCTAGAAGGTTATTTCTCTGTTCATAATTTTTTCGATAGAGAAAAGATCACCTTCGCACTCCTTAAAGCTCTCCCACATGTCAAACATTGGTGGGAAACTTACTGGGAGGATAATTCCCCAGAGGAGTCTGGAATATATGGGTTCGATCCCACTTGAATTTTTTTTGTGGATGCGGTGAAGGGCTAGTATTACCCTGTTGGCAACTATGAGGACCAATACATGAGATGAACTACACTGCAGCAAGAGAGGGGAAAGCAGTTACGGATTTCACCAATAACTTCCATACCTTGCACACCAAGCTGGGCCTCAAAGACTCCGAACAAGATTTGGTTCTAAAATACTGTGGGGCTCTACACAGATACATCCAAACTGAAATGGACTTTCTGGACATCTCATCACTTGGTGCTTCTTATTGATATGTTGTTAAAATCGAGAAAAAATTTAAGCACTAGAAAAAATGAGAGTTTGGGTCTACAAATATACAACAACCAAAGTCTGAAAAAGACGGCCCTACGAAAAGTCTCCCAAAAACCAGTCCAAGCCACGGGAAAAGAAACGTCATGAGAAAACAAAGAAGGACACCAGAAAATGGTGCGATTTCCACAAAATTCCCTGACACAACACTGATGAATGTCACTCAAAACAATCATTGGTGGCCGAGATCAAAGATAAGGAGCCAAACCCTAAATCAAAATTTGATTATGAAAATACTGGTAAAAGATAGATCATTGACACAGACTCCATTTCTATTATCACAATTGTAGCAATTCAACTAGAAGAACCAATAGATCCTGAAGAGGGGGAGTGCCTTTTTCATTCACAAATGTGGGTGAAGGGGACCCCGCTGCATTTTATTATTGGTAGCACAAGCCAAAAGAACCTCATCTTAGCAGAGGTCATCAAACAGTTGGGATTGTCGACAACACCACACCCATAACCATACAACATCGGGTGGCTTCACCAAGGATGAGATCTTCGTGTCAGCCAACAGTGCCAATTTTCATACAACATCAAGCCCTTCAAGAATGAGGTATTATGTGATGTTTCCCCATTGGATCTTTGTGAAGTTCTCTTGGGCCAACCATATATGTGGAAGTGCCATGCTATTTATGAGTCTCGACCTTGCAGTGTCATTGTTTCTTTGGGGAGTCATCTCTACAGAATACCAGAGGTAGTTCCGACTATTGTTCCACCTAAAAAGTTTCGCAAGGTAGTATCTCATACTACAAAATTTAGGTTCTTCACAATCTATTCAAGATATGAACAAAAGGATATTGCAACCACTACAGCCTTGACCCAAGTACCTTCTATCCAATAGAAGAAGGTTGAAAATATTGTAGCAAAGTGTAAAGATTCCTTTTGCACATAAGCATCTCATGTAGCTAGACTAGTTAAAAAGTTCCAACCCTTCCAACCACATGTTCGTGACAACCTTCAACAAGCTAAGCAGTGAAACTTCTCCAACAAGGCAAGCAACTCATCAAGATGCAGATTCAACAAAATATTTTCCCTCTCCCTCAGGCACTCAATGCAATGGAGACCATTTCTTCCTAATGAGTGAGGATTGATCTAGGTGGATATTGTTGGCCACCCACCTTTTCCAACTGGCTCAAAGCAGTTTTCTGGCAATTTACTATTTTTAGCAGTTTTAACTTCCGGGGCCATTTTGAGGGCCTAAATGAAGGTTTTTAGGGATCGCATTTTTTAAATATATTCAAAGGCATGATTCATTCCCCAAAATGAATCTCCTCGATGATGCCTTTCGAACAGGCTAACATACTCCTAAAACGAAGATCGTATGCAAAAGTTACGACCCCGGTAAGTTGATGTACTAACTTACCCAAACGAGGCCCACATGACTTTTGGCGCTTCATCTACTAGGGTTAGGTTTTTGGATGTCTATTGTTTTTGGCATTCCTGTTTATTGTAAAAATTCGTTCAGAGCCTCATTTTAATCATCTTTCTTGCGAATGCGAGTATCTGTCACATCTCTTCTCAAAGATAAGTTGCCACCATTCTAGCAAGTCTTTAACTCTGTATTTTTACAGTCTCTGTAAATTTATTTCATTAATAGAAATAATGTATTACTATATATCTGTTTTTATGGTTGCATCTCTGATACATTTCTATTATATTATTGAATATATGAGATATCTCTATGCATTTCTTTATTATATCTCCACTCTCATTTCATGCCAAAAATAATCTGGGTCAGTGGTATTAGAGCAGGCTTCTCTTGATTGTTTTTCAATGTTGTCCTCGACGAGGTCTGAGTATAGAAATTTGGGTCTTGAGCTTGTATCTATTGAGGACAATCATTCTCACACACCCAAGAAACCCTCAATGGAGGAAGAAAAGAAAAACAACGGAGCAAACGATCTTATCATTCTGTTGCTTGAGAAATCTCTCATGTGACGAAGGGATGAAATGATGGAGAATTTTTCCCACATCTTTCAACACCTACCGATAGCAACATGTGCATATTCATCAAACAACCACTTTGGAGGCACCTCGTCTTTCAAGGTACATGTTAATTTTGATATTTTTGTTTTTGAAGGACAAATAGATGCAGAAGCCCTAGACAAATGGTTAAACCTACTAGAAGGTTATTTCTCTGTTCACAATTTTCCGACAGATAAAATATCACCTTCGAACTCCTTAAATATCTCCCCCATGTCAAACATTGGTGGGAAACTTATTGGGAGCAGGGTTCCACAAACAAGTCTGGAATATATGGGGTCGAGCCCACTTGGGATTTTTTTGTGGATGCGGTGAAGGAACAGTATTACCCTGTTGGAAACTATGAGGACTAGTACATGAGATGGACCACACTACGAGAAGAGAGGGGCCAAGAAGTTCTGGAGTTCACCAATACCTTCCATAGCTTGGGAACCAAGCTAGGTATCAAAGTATCCGAATGACATTTGGTTCTAAAATATAGTGGGGCTCTACACAAGTACATCCCAAATTAAATGTATTTTTTGGACATCTCGTCACTCGATGTTGCTTATCGATATGTTGTTAAGATCGAGCAGAAATTGAAGCACCGGAACAAACGAGAGTTTGGGTCTGCAAATCCACAACAACCAGAGTATGATAAAGACGACCTTAATAAATAGTATCCTGAAAACCAGTCAAAGAAATGGGAAAAGAAGGGTCACAACAAGACAAAGGACACCGAAACATGGTGTGATTTCCACAAAATCCCCTAGCACAACATCGATGAATGTCACTCAAAACAATCATTCGTGGCTGAGATCAAAGATAATGAACCAAACCCTAATTCAAAATCTCATTTTGAAAATACTGGTAAAAGACAAATCATTGACATTGACCCCACTTCTATTGTCGTGACCGCAACAATTCAACTAGAAGAACCAACAGATCCTGAAGAGGGGGAGCGCTTTTTCCATTCATAGATGTGGGTGAAGGGGACCCCGTTGCAATTTATTGTTGATAGCAGAAGCCATAAGAACCTCATTTCAGCAGAGGTCGTCAAACAATTACAATTGTTGACAACACCACACCCGTAGCCATACAACATCGGGTGGCTTCGCCAATGAAGAGATCTTCATGTTAGCCAACAGTGTCAATTGTCATATGACATCCAACCCTTTAAGCATGAGTTATTATATGATGTTTCCCCACTGGATGTCTGTAATGTTTTCTTGGGCTAACCATATATGTGGAAGAGCCATGTTGTTTATGAGTGTTGAACCCGCAATGTCATTGTTTCTCTAGGGGGTCATCTCTACAGAATACCATAGGTAGTACCAACTACTGTTCCACCTAAAAAGTTCCGCAAGGTAGTATATCATACTACAAAACTCAGCTTCTTCACAATCTGTTCAAAAGATGAACAAAAGGATACCGCAACCACTACAGCCTCGGCCCAAGCATATTCTATCCAACAGAAGCAGGTCGAAAAGATTGTAGCAAAGTGTAAATATTCCTTCTGCACATAGGCATCTCATGTAGCTATATTGGTTAATAAGGTCCAACCCTTCCAACCACATGTTGGTGACAACCCTTAACAAGCTAAGCATCGCAACTTCTCCAATAAGTCAACCAGTTAATCAAGATGCAGATTCAACAAACACTTTTCCCTCTCCCCCAGGAACTCAACACAATGGATACCATTTCTTCCCAAGGAGAGAGGATTTATCTAGGTGGATCTCGGTGGCCACCGACCTTTTCCAACTGGCTCAAAACAACTTTCTATCAATTTTGGCAATTTACTATTTTTCGCAGTTTTAACTTTCGGGGCCATTTTGAGGGCCTAAATGAAGGTTTTCTGGGATTGATCTTCTCGATGATAACCTAAGGCATGGTTGAACCCCCAAAATCAATCTCCTCGATGATACCTTTCCAATGGGCTACATACATCGAAAATGGAGATCGTATGCAAAAGTTACGACTCCTGGAAGTTGATGTACTAACTTACCCAAACGGGGCCCACATGACTTTTGGCACTTCATCTCCTAGGGTTTGGTTTTTGGATGCCTACGGTTTTTGGAATTCCTGTTTATTGTAAATAGGCCTTCAAATCCTCATTGTAATCATCTTTCTTGTCAATGCAAGTAGTCGTCACATCTCTTCTCAGAGATAAGCCACCACCATTCTAGCAAGTCTTTCACTCTATATTTTTATAGTCTCTATACATTTATCTCATTAATCGAAATCATGTATTACTATATATATGTGTTTATGGTTGCATCTCTAATACATTTATGTTATGTTATTTAATATCTGCGATATCTCTATGCATTTCTTTATTATATCTCCACTCTCATTTCGTGCCGAAAATAATCTCAATCAATGGTATCAGAGCAGGCCGCTCTTGATCATTTTCTAGTTCATGTCCCGATGATGTCCGAGTATAGAAAGTTGGGTCTCTAGATTTTCTATCTTGAGTACAATCTCTCTCGTACAACCAAGAAACCCTCAATGGCAGAAGAAAATAAAAATGATGGAACAAATAATCCTATCAGTCTGTTGCTTGAGAAAGCTCTCACATGACAGAGGAACAAAATGATGGAGAATTTTTCCCACATCCTTCAATGCCTTCTGATAGAAACAAACACATCTTCACCAAACAACCACTTTGGAGGCACCTCTCCTTTCAAGGTACAATTTAATTTTGATATTTATGTATTTGAAGGATAGATAGATGCAGAAGCCCTAGACAAATGGTTAAACTAGCTAGAAGTTTATTTCTTTGTTCACAATTTTTCTGACAGAGAAAAGATCACCTTCACACTCCTTAAATATCTCCCCCATGTCAAACATTGGTGGGAAACTTAATAGGAGCAGAGTTCCACAGAGGAGTCTGAAATATATGGGGTCGAGCCCACTTGGGATTTTTTTGTGGATGTAGTGAAGGAACAATATTACCCTGTTGGCAACTATGAGGACCAGTACATGAGATGGAACACACTATGAAAAGAGAGGGGTGAAGCAGTTCTGGAGTTCACCAATACCTTCCATACCTTGGGCACCAAGCTGGGTATCAAAGACTCCAAACGACATTTGGTTCTAAAATATCATCGGGCTCTACACAGATACATCCAAACTGAAATGGATTTTTTAGACATCTCACCACTCGATGTTGCTTATCGATATGTTTTTAAAATAGAGAAAAAATTTAAGCACCAGAACAAACGAGAGTTCGGGTCTACAAATTTACAGCAACCAAAGTATTGCAAAGACAACCCTAACAAACAGTCTCCTGAAAACTAGTCCAAGCCATAGGAAAAGAAGGGTCATGAGAATACAAAGAAGAACACCAGAAAATTGTATGATTTCCACAAAATCCCCTGGCACAACACCTATGAATTTCGCTCAAAACAGTCATTGGTGGTCAAGATCAAAGATGACCAGCCAAACCCTGATTTAGAATCTGATTATGAAAATACTGGTAAAAGACAGATCATTGACACAGACTCCACTATTATTGTCGCGACCTCAACAGTTCAACCAGAACAACCAACAGATCCTAAAGAGGGGGAGTGCCTTTTTCATTCAAAGATGTGGGTGAAGGGGACACTGCTGCATTTTGTTGTTGATAGCAGAAGCCAGAAGAACCTCATATCAACAGAGGTCATCAAAAAGTTGGGATTGTCGACAACACCACACCCACAACCATACAACATCAGGTGGCTTCGCCAAGGATGAGATATTCGTGTCAGCTAGTAGTATCGATTCTCATAGGGCATCGAGCCCTTCAAGGATGAGGTATTATGTGATGTTGCCTCATTGGATGTATGTGATGTTCTCTTGGGCCAACCATTTATGTGGAAGAGCCATGTTTTTTATGAGTCTCGACCCCATAGTGTCATTGTTTCTTTGGGGGGTCATATCTACATAATACTAGAGGTATTTCCAACTATTGTTCCACCTAAAAAGTGCTACAAGGTAGTATCTCATACTACAAAATTTAGCTTCTTCACAATCTGTTGAAAAGATGAACAAAAAGATACTGCAACCACTACAGCCTCGGCCCAAGCACCTTCTATCCAACAAAAGTAGGTAAAAAATATTGTAGCAAAGTCTAAAGATTCCTTCTACACATAGGCATCTCATGTAGCTAGACTGGTTAAAAATTTCCAACCCTTCCAGCCACATGTTGGTGACAACCTTCAACAAGCTAAGCAGTGCAACTTCTCTAACAAGGCAAGCAACTCATGAAGATACATATTCAACAAACGCTTTTTCCTCTCCCCCAGGAACTCAACGCAATGGATACTATTGCTTCCTAAGGAGGGAGGATTGATCCAGGTGGATATTGGTGGCCACCCACCATTTCCAACTGGCTCAAAACAGTTTTTTGGCAATTTTGGCAATTTACTATTTTTAGTAGTTTTAACTTTTGGGGCCATTTTGAGGGCCTAAATGAAGGTTTTCTAAGATTGATATTCTCAATGATAGTCAAAGGAATGATTGATCCTGAAAATTAATCTCCTCTATGATACCTTTCCAATAGGCTATCATACACCTAAAACAAAGATCGTATGCAAAAGTTACGACCTCGGGAAGTTTATGTACTAACTTACCCAAATGGGGCCCACATGACTTTTGGCACTTCATTTCCTAGGGTTAGGTTTTTGGATGTCTAGGGTTTTTGGCATTCCTGTTTATTGTAAAAAGGCCTTCAGAGTCGCATTGTAATCATCTTTCATACGAATGTGAGTAGCCGTCACATCTCTTCTCAGAGATAAGCTGCCACCATTCTAGTGAGTCTTTCACTCTGTATTTTTACAGTCTCTGTACATTTATTTCATTAATATAAATCATGTAGTATCGTATATCTATTTTTATGGTTGCATTTATGATACATTTATGTTATATTATTGAATATCCATGATATCTTTGTGCATTTATTTATTATATCTCCGCTCTCATTTCATGTCGAAAGTAATCTGGATCAAGTTATCTGGGAGTTATTCATACTCTGCATTCAAGAAGCCCCAAATTTCCGCAGTGGACCCTCACCTGCATGCCACTTCACGAGTTCGTTTATCTGGGAATTTTTTTGTCTAGAACAAACGTGAACCTCTGAAGTGCTAGAGCCAATTGTCAGAGTGTTGAAGTATTTTTCAGCTGACATCATATGCCACCTGCCAGTTGATTCCATATGACATGTGGCAGACATTTTTGGTACTTTGGTTACTTCATATTCTCTTTTCCAGGTGACACATGTCACTCTCTTTTATTGACACATCACTGAATATGACATCATGCAACCACATCACTCCACCACATTGTTACTCTGGGAGATATGTGTACTCAGCATTCAAAAGCTCCTGAACCCCAAAGAGCCGGAGTTCCAAAGTCCCGAAATGATTAATGATAAGATATATTAATCTCGGGTTAATTAGGAATAAGCATGGTTAATGGCTTCATGATATTATCACTCCGGTAAATTTTCATTAAGAGAAAACATAGTTCGGTAGAGCTCTGAACGTCGACAATCTTGAGATGCATGGAATTCGTCTATTGAGATGCGTGGCATTCATCTGTTATGACACATGAAAATCACTTTAGGCATCTTTGGGTACATCATCTGCTCATTTTCAAGTGACACGTGTCACTCTCTTTTTGTGACATGTCAACGATTATGACATCATATGGCCACATCATATCTGGGAGATCTTCACTCCGAAAGATTTCAATTCAGATAAAACATAGTTCTCCAAACCTCGAAGGGCTGGAGCCCCAAAGTGCCAGAGCCTCGAACTTCCACATCACTCCGAAGCATTGTCACTCCGGAAGATTCTCAAACTATACATTTAGAAGCTCTTGAACCCCGAAGAGTCAGAGTCCCAAAGTCCCAAAATGTTTAAGGAGAAAGATAATCCTAGGTTAATTAGAAAAAAGTGTTGGTTAATGACTCTGGGAGTTTGGTCCTCCAGGAGATATGTATACTCTACACTCCAAATCTCTTGAACGCCAAATTTAAGAAGTTTCTTATCCTCCTTTATTTCATATTTTGAAGTTTTTAAATAGCGCCAAACCAGGAACGTCGCTCTAGTCAAAGGCATCATATTCCTCTTCTGACAAAAACTCAATGATAATCAGCATATATAGAACTGAAACTTTAGATCTGGACCCTGTAACACCACAACCAAGAATTAGAGAAACTAAACACCCAGGTTGCAGAAGGAATATCAGAGACTCCAAAAAAGCACCAGAAGACTTGCTTCTAACCCCCAGGAGATAAGTTGAGGAAGAACATCACCAACACATATAGTTATCTCCCAGTGGCCTCCAACAACGTGCATGGATGCTAGTGCTTGCTACAAAATTCAGTTATGTCACTCCTAGTCATTTTATGCCAAATCTAAGTTCACTCCAACATGTGCATCAGTCTAGTTTTATTGATAGTACCCATTTTTAGTTGTTGAAAATTTCAATACTGTTTAGATTAAGTTAATAAGTGGTGTTTTATGTGTGATAAGAACCACTCTTTTTTTATTAAGTTAAGATCAGTGTATACCTTAATGTACTCCGACATTTTTTTAGTTAAGATAATAAGTTGTTTTACAATTGATGTTGTAGAGTTAATCCTTGTTCCACACTGGTCGAGGGGCTCTACATATTTGATAAATAGGAAATTTTTGTATGTTAGAAGGGTTCGATTTTTGGGAGAAGAAGATCAATACATCAGTTTGTTGAACCTATTCTATGCATTAACGCTCTCTACTTGGTGAATATACTCTTGATGACAGTGTTTTTGTCCAAATCTACATGTTTTTTTATCTTATCTAGAATGCAGTTTTTGATTTGTGCGAAGTACATTTCATTTCCTTCAACTATTGTATAACTTTTATTTACTAATATGAAACCTATGAAACAAAAAATGTTGTGGTGAAGATTTTTTTTTATTGCAACCTGTGGGAGTAATTATGTTTTTGATATGCGTTTAATGTTTTAAAATGATATTTTAAGTATTAAACTTCTTGAAACAGATTATTCATCGAGTGGTTTGTTGTTTCCCTTTGTTTTTACCTCTATTATTTCACTGATCTATCATTTGTCTTCCACCAGCCAAGGAGGACCCCCATCCATATCATTTTTCCAACCCCACCATGCTCTTGTCTTGGTAAAAACAACCATCTAACTAACCAACAAAATAAAAAAAAACCAACCATTCTGGCCTTGCTCTTCCCTTTGGCAGTCAGGTGTAGAATTTAGGACCGGCATCTTCTTCCATGTACTAGAACTTTGTATGTGGCCAGAGTTGAAAACTGTGGGATACTTTTGATGGTTTCACAATGTCATGAGGGTAGGCCACAGATTTGTTCACTCACGAGATTCCACCGAGAGGAATGCAATAAGGTGAAATCCGTATTCCTCGGTATCCATTAGTCTCTCAGTAAGAGAAACAATGTTAGTTAACAATGTCTCTATTGTGGTGTAAATTCCCCATTGATCAAGGTCACACTCTTAGATTACTTTAAGTAAGTCCTAAAGGGCATGATGTACACGAAAACCTTGGTATCGCTATTAAAAATGGTTATTAAAATTTAATGTGAAAAGTGAATTTTAAAATATAATGTACAAAGAGAATTATTAGTATGCATTTTATGTAGGGGTAAATAATAATTATGTTTAATTTGAGTTTAGAAAATAGAAAAAGAATCGATAACCTAAAATAATTTTTTTGACTATTAGTGTTGGTTCATAATAATTTCAAATTGAAATAAAATATTAAGAAAAAATCCTAGGTTACAAAGTTGTGCATGATATTATTTTAATCAATTAATTAATAAGGAAAAAATTAATTTAAGAGAACTCATAAGTCATGGAGAAGAATTAGGAATGAAAATCCTAAATCAATTTGAATGTGAGCCAAAAAATAAAAATAAAAAGTATTGTAGATTAAAGTAAAAAAATATATAAAAAAAATAAGACATGAAAATACTCATAAAAAGAATTTTGAAGAAAATCTAGGAAACATCTTGGTTAACAAAAGTTGGGTGACATAAATTATTTTTTATTTTTATTTTTAATAGTAATTACATGTGAGGACAATGTAAAAGATAAATTTTAAGAATTAAGATAATTTATAATTTTGCAGAAAATATCTATATAAGGCAAAAATAAGAATCTTTAAGAAAAACTAGAAAACATCTATGAGTAAATATAGGATTAATAAAAATTGGTTAATGAAAATTATTGATTTTTTAATTTTTGATGGTAATTACATATGCACTTGTACATGTGAGACACACATGTAAAGATGAATATTAAGAATTAAGATAATTTGTGATTTTATATGGGGAACATGTGACATAATCCTTAACCACTATAAAAAGAGGGTCTTGGGATGAAGAAGGGATATTTTTGAATGCAAATGCAACTTCATCTCCATTATCAGTCAAGGCACTACACAATCCCAGTCAGGATCAAGCGATAGAGCATTAATATCAATCAACTCTCAGTTTCCAGAAAATGGAAAGAATCAATGCTTTCTTTATATGCAACAGATCATGCTGCATGTACAACGAGTGCAACCTGTCATCCGAATTCTCAATGTAATGTTTTTTTTCTTCTGCTTCTATCGCTTTCTCCACTAAAAAGTGGCCTACATCTTCTGTGGACAATCAAAACCTCTGATGGGCATGAAACAATACTTAATCTGATCCATCAAGAAGATGATTGATCACCATAAGTTGTTTATGATCCTCTCTTGCAGTAACCATATCAAATAAAACTCTATTTAATACATGAATGTGATTTAATTACACAACCCATGTAGCTAACAAACACATGAGCTGATTGGTTTCATGTCGTTGGATTTCTCTGTACACTTGTAATTAAGTTATTAATTTCTCAGGATTGATTGCATGTTTATCAACTCATCAGATGGAACTTCTTAAGGATTATATGTGGAATGAATTTGTGTAATTTATGTTCTCAGCTGTAAACATTTTGGAATGATTGAGGGTCTTTAGCATCTTTCACCAAATACATGCATTTCCTAGTAAGGGCACATAGAACAAGCGATCATGTTATTTCCTCATAAGGCCCTACAAACAGGAAGGAAGCGTTATATTATTGTTTCAAGCTTCTTACCTATAGGGATTTTGTTTTATTATTATTATTGGAAGATAATAGTATTAATATTAATACTTTCAACTCAACTCCCTTTGATTTGATTTGATTTGGTTTGGTTAGCACTTTGGGTTTAGCTAAAGTGATAAAAAGGAGTTTATTAAAATTATGTGTATTTAATAAACATGTCAGTATGAAGACATAAATCACATGAAATTTATTCTCAGAGAAAAATAAAACCACAATAGAAATAGTAGGTCAACCTCTTGGAGTATCATTAGTCTTTTAAAATCTTTCATTGTTGATTGGCAGCTGAAGAAAATATAAAACAAGATACAAGCAAATAAGCAAATAAAGAATTGACGTAACATTTTTATGTGGTAAAACCCTATATAGAGAAACATCCACATGGCAATGATATTCGGTTAATATTATGTAAGGGAGATAATACATCAGTCGTTCATGCGTGTCAAGCACTTTCACATTTCACACTCCACCTTAACAGGATTACATAGATATATAGCAATCTTCACTCAGTTACAAGAAACGGATTACATTTAATGTGCCTCTATCCCTATTCTAAATCTTGTTGATTTTATCCAACTAATTACAGAATAATAGGGGCCAAAAAAACTACCCAAAGCACCACTACAACTTCTTTGATAAAACTGGTTTCATGATCTCGCATGTGTGACTTGCTCGAGTTTGGATTTCCTGAGGGGTCACTCAACCTCCAAGATGTCTTCCAAAACAATGTTTTAAGACATATGTAGTGATAGATCTCCTTCTATCCAAGACACCTATAAAATCTACATTACAATTATCACAGACTATCTCATTGTAACCATTATAGGTGACATTTGTGGTTCTCAAAAGCTGAAGCACCCATTTCATTGCAACACTTGAATATGTCACATATCTGACAACATCATAAGCATGTGAAACATCTGGTCTTAACCATTTCAGCACATACAACAAACCTCCTATTGAACTTACACGAGACATAACCTTTTCTTGTTTATAAACATGACTTGTGCTTGAAGAAAAATTATAATGGGAAGCAACAGGGATAAAAACTGGTTTTACAATGTTCATACGGAACTCCAACCACACCTTACCTGTAATACCCTAAGGACGATCCCCAATTGTCTTTATGAATTGTAAACAAGTTTTGTAGGCTGGTGAGTCGAGTGTTGATAATATGGTGGACTTATGTGTTTTTTAGGCCGGAGAGTCTAAGTCTTAAAGGCTAGGAGCCTTATTTTGTATATGTAATTATGAAGATCATTAATAAAATATAAACATCACTGCGTGTAGACCAACCACAAAGAAAGAGTGATGGGGAACTAAGCTTCCACAAGGCTGGGCAAGGGAGGAGGCTAAGTGTTTGGGCCTAGGGGCTAAGCTAGGGGGCTTACCTCTAAAGGAATAATATTTTAATATTAATTCCTAAAGGCTAAGGTTGACATGTTGAGTGTTGTCCTAAGTTCCTGGAAAGGGAATGTATACTAAGTGGAGTGCATGCAGCGCTAGGGAGACAGGTCTCGACCTAGACTCATGCAGTTAAAACTCAAGAGTCAAACCATGGAAGGGATTCCCTCCCCATTCTTCCATTCTATGCCTGAAATCGTTGGCCATGGGATGTTGACCTCTAGTTACCTATGCACAGCACACACGGTTGAGAAAACCGCTCAAGGGAAGGGGGTTCATTTGCCAATTCTTGATTCGTCATTTGGCCTCTGCATCTACCCTCTACATAACCTCGTACATATAAGAAACTAGTCGGGGAGGGTCCACATGGATTATTTTAGGGGCTAAATTTCGCTCATGGGCTAATTTTCCATGGTTTTTCCAAAAACTAGATTCATTATTTTAAAAATAATTTGCCCAAATTCTATAGGATAAAATTATTTTACCTTAAAAATCACCAAAAGTTTATAAAAACTATATAAAATCCTTATAAATTTGATTATTTTTACAAAAATATTGCCAAACATTTATAGTTGGCATATGAAGGATTAGTAAGATTCGCCAAGGTTTCTACATTTTAAAACAAATTTCCATCCTTAAAATCATCCCTATGGAGGGAAAAGCCGACCTATGGTTTTTGTGAACCCAGGTTTATCCACACTACAAATCTGAGTTCGTGCCTTAATTGTTTGGGGTTGTTTCCTTGTGTTCGCTTGAGCCATGTTGTGTCTTAGCATTAGGCTGTTGCCATTTTCGGTGTCCATAATTGTTCCTATTGTTGTTGTCACCCGTATGCTAGCCGAATGTTGTTGCAGTATTGCTTAGGAGATGAATTGAAGAAGTAGGCTACCAGGCCTATGAGAAACTCTCCCAGGAGAGAAAGATTGTTCGGAAGTGATTTCTCCTATAAGGAAGTCTCGTAGCATCTACAATACTCTGAGGCTTCTGGTCTAGCGTGTTGTTGAAGCCCATGGTAAGGGATGTGTACTGGCCGATGGACTTGTAGTAGTGAAGGTGTACTCTCCTGGGGTGGAGCAGGTGTGTGGGGAATGAGGGTCTGTGAGATGTGGGCGTAAGTGGCTCCTAGGATGAAAGATCCTTCATGTTACTTTGTGCAACTTCTTTGTTTTCCTAGCCAAGCCTAGAATTCCCTTGACCGATGGAGTTTAGTCGCAGCTCGGGGGTGACCTATTGCTAAGAGTGATGAGTAGCATGGTCTAAGGCTAGGAATTTCATGGAAGGTCTGCACGCAATTGGTGGATTTACTCCAGCTAAAAGATAAGTATTGTTGATGTGCTTAATTATGTATTTTATGCATGTTGTGTGATACTTGAATGTTATCATGTATTCCATTGCATGTGGATTTACTATTAATCTTGTTTGAATCTGAACCGGTAGCAGTAATTCTATGTTATCATGATTAAGTCTTTTAAATTCATTAAAATGTATATATATCATATAAGTGTATATTCTGTTGTAGTGACATTACCTGGCCTTTGGAGGGTCGGAGATGTTACAAATTAGATCAACAGTAGGTCACCCCCGAGTTGGGACTAAACTCCACTGGGAAAGGGAATTCGAGGCTTGGAAAGGACAACAAGGGGGTTTCACAAAGCAACAAGAAGGATCTTTTATCCCAGGAGCCACTTACACCCACAACACATAGACCCTCATTCCCCACATGCCTTCTCCGCCCCAAGAGAGTACACCTTCACTACTACAATTCCATCGACCAGTACACCTCCCTTACCTTGGGCTTCAACAATAGGCTAGACCAGAATTCTCAGAGTACTATAGTTGCTACGGGACTCCCTTCCAAGAGAACTCACTTCCCAACAAACTCTCTCTCTTGGGAGAATTGCTCACAGGCTTGACATCCTGCTTATTCAATTGAGCTCCTAAGAAATACTACAACAACATTCGGCTAGCATACGAGTGACAATAGCAATAGGAAATAGTTATGGACACCAAAAACTGCAACAACCTAATGCTAAGACACGACATGGATCAGGAGAACACAAAGTAGCAACTCCAAATGGTTAAGGCAGAAACTTGGATTTGTAGTGTGGATAAACCTAGGTTTAGAAGACACACAGATCAACCTTTCCCTCCTTGACTAGTTTCTCAGATGTGCGAGGTTATGCAGAGGGAAAACGCAGAGGTCTCGGGTTCATATGTAGGATGGAAGAATGACTCACAAACTCAGGCAGAGGATGGAAGAACGACTCATGAACTACCAACACGATTGGACTCACGGGTTACTTGTTCCAAAGATATGTGATGGATGCTCCTGGTTCACGATTAGACAGGGGGTTGAGAATGGTAGGCAAACCCACAACACATCTGATGTTTCATATTTTAACTGCATAAGCCCATGTCAACACTTGTCTTCCTGGAGCTGCATGTACTCCATTTAGCCTACGTCCCTAGCTACCAATAACTTAGGATAACAAAACATATTATGTCCACCATAGTCTTCAGGAAGTAATATTAAAATATTATTCCTCTAGAGGTAAGCCCCCTATCTTATCCCCTAGGCCCAAATAGTTATCCCCTCTTCCTTACCCTACCTAGTGGAGCTTAGTCCCCCATAAATCTTCTTAGTGGAGCTTAGTCCCCCATGTTACCAATTTGTAACATCCCCAACCAACAACAAGCCAGGAAATGGTACACAAACACACTTAACTTAGCTCTGATACCAATTTGTAACATCCCCAACCAACAACAGGCTAGACAATGGTACACAAACACCCTTAACATAGCTTTGATACCATATTGTAACATCCCCGATACTATATTGTAGTGCTACCATGTGAAATATACACTTATATGATATATATGCATTTTAATGAATTTAAAACACTTAATCATGATAACAAAGAATTCCTGCTACCTGTTCAGATTCAAACAAGATTAACAGTAAATCCACATGTAATGGAATATATGATAACATTCAAGCATAAAAAAAAATGCATAAAATACATAATTAAGCACAAAAATGATACTTATCTTTTAGCTGGAGTAAATGCACCAACTGCGTGTAGACTTTCCACGAACTTCCCAGCCTTAGACTGTGCTTCTCATCACTCTCAGTAGTAGGTCACCCATGAGCTGGGACTAAACACCACCAGGAAAGAGAATTCTAGGCTTGGAAAGGACAACAAGAAAGTTGTAGAAAGCAACAGGAAGGATATTTTATCCCAGAAGCCACTTACGCCCACATCTCACAAACCCTCATTCCCCAAATACCTGCTCCACCCCAAGAGAGTACACCTTCACTACTACAAGTCTATTGGTCTATACACCTCCCTTACCTTGGGCTTCAACAATAGTCTGGGCCAAAAGTCTCAGAGTATTGTAGCTGCTATGGGACTCCCTTCCAGGAGAACTCACTCCCCAACAAACACTCTCTCCTGGGAGAGTTTCTCACATGCGTGACATCCTGCTTCTTCAATTCAACTCCTGAAATACTACAACAACATTCAACTAGCATACGGGTGACAACAGTAACATGAACAGTTATGGGCACCACAAATTACAACAACCTAACGCTAAGATACAACACGACTCAGATGAACACAAGGAAGCAACCCCAAACAGTTAAGGCACGAACTCAGATTTGTAGTGTGGATAAACCTGGGTTCACAGAGTACACAGGTCCACTTTTCTGTCCCTAACTTGTTTCTTAGATGTGCGAGGTTGTGTAGAGGGAAGACACAGAGGCCCCAATGGGTTAGACGACGGATGGGAAATGGAAAGCGAACCTCCTTCCCGTGAGCGGTTTTCTCAACTGTGCATAGGTAGCCATGGGTCGACGTCCAAGGTTAAAGAGTTCAAGGGAATGATGGAAGAATTGGGAGTGATGCCCTTCCATGGTTTGACTCTTAGGTTTTATTTGCATGAGCCTAGGTCGACAACTGTCTCCCTAGAGCTGCATGCACTCCAATTAGCATATGTTCCCTTTCTAGGAACTTAGGACAACACTCAACATGTCCACCTTAGCCTTCAGGAATTAATATTAAAATAATATTCCTTTAGAGGTAAGCCCCCTAGCTTAGCCCCTAGGCCCAAACACTTATCTCCCTCCCTTGACCAGTCTTGTGGAAGCTTAGGCCCCCATCACTCTTTCTTCATGGTCGGTCTACACACAATGATGTGTATATTTTTACTAACGATTTTGCATAATTACATATACAAAATAGGCTCATGGCCTTAGCATCCTAGGCTCCTCGCTTAATCATCACATAAGACTCCTAGCTTATTATAACTCATCTCACCAGCCTAACAAACATGTTTACAATTCATAGTTACAACTAGGGATTTAGCGGAGGATATTACAATCCCCTCCCCTTATTTTTGCACTGTCCTCAGTGCAACTTGTTTGTACATATATAATTCAAAAATTATTCAAAAGCTCCAAGCTTTGTCTATTGGAATCCCATTATCCACCTGGTGCTTTACTTTCAAGCACCAATTCTAGTATCCATACTACAAGTGAAACTCAATTGCTCTATTCCATAGAGTTTCTTCAGGAAAGCATTCAACTTATTGTTCCTTGTTACATGCTTTAATTAAACCTCATTGAGAGCACCGAATGGTTGTCGATCCATGATGTTCCATCCATTGATAAACACTCAGTAGTGCTATGAATCCACAGATGTAAACACTCTTCTCCTACACCTATTCATCTAGAAGAAACATTAGAACATACATGCAATATATATACAAGAAATTCTAATAACATTATAACCTGTATACGAATTAGGAGATACATAGCATACAATGAATAGAGAATTGATACTTATATTTTGATTGAGAAGACTTCCATATCAACATGGTCTATGACAAGGTACCAAACCCCAGAAACATTCCAACCAAGATTTTCCATGTTTGCTTCTCGACAATTGCAAACTTTCCACCACTCTAGGATCTACATAACTATCCTTCTTGGGGAATGAGTGTCTGTGAGATGTGGACGTAAGTGGCTCCTGGGATAAAATATCCTTCATGCTGCTTTGTGCAACTTCCTTGTTGTCCTTGCCAAGCATAGAATTCCCTTGCTTGGTGGAGTTTAGTCACAGCTCAGAGGTGTTCTGCTGAGAGTGATGAGCAGCATGGTCTAAGGATGGGAGGTTCATGGAAGGTCTGCACAAAGTTGGTGGATTTACTCCAGCTAAAAGATAAGTATCATTGTTGTGCTTAATTATGTATTTTATGCATGTTTTGTGATGCTTGAATGTTATCATGTATTCTGTTGCATGTGGATTTATTATTATTCTTGTTTGAATCTGAACTTGTAGCAGTAATTTTGTGTTATCATGATTAAGTGTTTTAAATTCATTAAAATTCATATATATCACATAAGTGTATATTCCATAGTAGTGGCATTGCCCGACCTCTGGAGGACCAATTTCAAACCCTAGAACCTTCCTAAGTGCCAAGAAGTTACCTTGGTCATGTTACGAAGCTTAGGAGGAGTAGCAGTGTCATAAAATGACGACATAAGTGGTATTGGGCCGCATAGTAATGTGGACCTTAGGATATGTTTAGGAGAAGGAGAATCCTTCATGACCGTCAGATCTGGTAATTTTGCAAGGCAGTTAGCCGTGTATTCCTTTGGAAGTCTGTTCTACGCCGTAGGATCTATTTGGAAGGAAGTGAAATCTCTTATGACCATTAGATCTAGGGAAGGTGCAGAGGAGTTAACCTAGAAGCCCTTCACACTTCGCAACTTCGGTGAAGTTGATGCAAAATAAGAGAAATCCCAAAGCCCAAAGCTCTAAAGCCCCGAAGTGTATCTACACCATAGATCTGGGGAGAATATCTCAACGGTTGGATCAAGCCAATGTTAAAAAGGTCAAATGTAGTAGTGAAGGGTGAAAGCTCCCAAAGAGTCAAAGTAGTGAGTCATGATGAAATCACTTGGATTGGCGTGGACACATGGGTTGTGTGCCACGTATAAGTGGGTTTTGAATCCGTGGAAGATTGAAATTCTAGTTGGAACATGACATGTGTCACCCATTTGACTGGGCCATGTGTCAGTCGTTAGTAAACAACCACATGAAACTCTTGTATGAGCAGGGTTAGTGGGGCCTAAGGTTACGTAACGTAGCTAAGGGTCGGAGGACCCACGGGGGCATTGATCATGATATATCAAGATCAACGACCAGAAGGCATTGTGGGGACCCAAGTTGCATGAAAGTTAATTATCTAAGGTGGTCCCACAGTCCAAATCGTGGTTTCACCGAGGGGTTACATGTCAGTAGAAGAATTGCGGGATTAAAGGTGGGTTTATCCAATCCCCCATTTCATGCCCCTGCAATTGGAAAACGTTAAGTTCTATGACGTAATGACATCACCAAAGGAGATTGGGAATGTTTGGAGATTAACAGTTTGGATGTGTGGATGTGAGATCCTTCGAAGCTCCGAAGTCCCGAAGAACCAAAGAATCCAAACTTAAACACCTGAGGTTACATAGTAAGTGTCATCTGTCAGATGCTGAGTAGATGTGGATGGTTGATCCTCCCTACATCGCGAGTTCAGTAATCTGGGAACCTGAGAGATTATTGTGTGGTGCTTTGAAATCTTCTGAAGTCGAAGGCTAGAGTAAGCACCTAGTTATATAGCGCTTGTTCATGGCTCATGATCACATGTATTGGGGACTGAGATAAAGGGGCTAGTGCTCGAAAATGATTACAAAGCAGAGAAGAGATCGAAAAGAAAATGAAATATGAATGTTTTCTTAAATCAGATCGGTTTGAATGCGTAAACTGGTGAAGTATTGAATAAGTTTCAATTGTTTCTCTTCTTTGATTTTTCAAGTGCAAGAAGTGCATATTTTTTTCAAGGACTGTGTTGACAGAGGTAAGTTAACCTCAGATAATCTCAGGAGAGATATCATTGAACCTTCATCAACATAAGTGCAAGGAGTGCACAGGAAGAACTCTATGTTGAGTTCAGAGAGAGATAGAGTCACTAAGAACTCTGTAGGGCTCTGCCAAGTGGGCATTGAGTGAGTGAAAGTGTGCACAGAGAGAACTCTTTGATGAGTTTAGGGAGAAGAGTATCATAAGAATATACTGACAGAGTTGTTGAACACTATGTAGAAAATTATCAGCAAGGTGTGCTTTGAGCAAGAGGTTGCCAAGAGGGCACAAGGTTTTCCTCTGAAAAGAAACAACGGGGTCGAGACCCTTAGGAGATTGAGTAATTTGAAAAGATTAGAAGAGATAACCCAAGGAGTGCATGGGAGACAGACTCATTCTCAATCATAAAGCTCAGAAGATATAATGCTTACGAGAGAGAAGATGAGATCCAAGAGGCAGACTCATAGGAGAAAGGCCAAAGGCCAAAGCCTTTGAAAACTCACAAAATATTCCAAGGTGGAAGAAGTCAAAATATTAGGAGGAGGAGCGACAACATATGTCAGATCAGTTGTGGGGGAGGAACTTGGAGTGTTAAATCAATGTCCAACAAAATAAAGTAAGCACGTAAGAGAGGAATGGATCCCATCCGTTAGGTCTGAGCATGAAGGACCAGAAACTGTTGGATCTGGAGGTAAGCACATGAGACCTAACCCTTGTTTGTGTAGGATAAGTGGACTTGTCAAAGTCTCAAAGTGATTTGGGACCGTACATTGTCAAGGAGGACAAGGGGCATAAGATCCAAAACTTAGTAAGTTTGTGGACAAGGAGGAGGCGAAACAACTGAAGTAAATATTGGTCATTGATATCAAAGTGGATGTGTGGTGCCAAATATGGAACTCCGGGTGTGGAGAACTCTGGAGGAGAGAAGAGGATGAAAGCACTGAAATCTCAAAGAAGATATCGATCGTTGATCGAGGAGGAGTTCGAAGGACCATTGATCTGGTCTTAGTCGGAAAGAGCCGAAGTCCCGAAGAGAATCATGGTTGTTGATTTGGAGAGGATGCATGGCAGAAGATTTGTCACTCTTAGGAAATTCACTTCGGAGATTTGTGTTTGCGGAGCTGTGAGAAATACCAAAGGTCGGAGAGCTGGAGTTCATCAGAACTATATGATTGTTGAGGACATGTGTCATTATATATTCCACTCCATAAGATTGTCATATAGGGAAAAGAAGACAATTGAGAGTTCAAACTCCTGAGCACCTAAGAGCCGGAATCGACTATAACCATTGATTTGGAAGGGAGCTATGTGTCAACAGATCGTGTAGATTTGGGATTGTGTGTGGAGGGAGGAAATAAGGTAGAAAAGGAAGGATAGATAGTAGTTGTTTATCGTGGATCATCACCAAGGGATTGGAGATTGACGGACAAGATGGATTACGGGGCTAGAACTTGCTCGGATGTTAAAAATCTGAGAGAGGGTTGCAATTTATACCACAATTTTAACAAAGTGATGCATGGCAGCTGGAGGTGAATTGCGGGGAGAAAAGAAGGTTGGCCTAAAACCACTCTTGCCCATGCCTGTAATCACAGTTTTGCATGAGGTTATAGCCCAGGTTCATATGAACGAAAGGGATAATGAAAAAGGGGCTAGCGCCTGAAACTTGAAGTTTTGGAAGCACATAAGAATAATCATAGGTCTGTCAGGACCTATACACATAAGGAAAGGGGATCCATGTATAATTGTTTTGGGTTCAATCACGAGCCTGGAGAGTCAATTCGACTAAGAGGATTGAAATATCATTTGACCGGGAGGTCAATAGACCCCGCTGAGGTAGGGGAATTGCGTTGAAAGTTCTCAGGGAAGAAATAGTCATGTAGAGTGACTAAAATGAGAGCACAAGAATATTCAGGAATCCAGGAAGAAGTGTAGACTTCTGGGATGAACAAGGAAAATTTTATAGGGAGAAATAAGTTGTTGCAATTTATGTGGCATCAAGTCTGTTATGGCTTGTTGGGCCATCCAGAGGAAAGAATGCTTGCATGTTTGCAAGTTTTATTGGTGATGTTGTTGCATAAGGAGGGAAGAAACATAGAGCTGAAGTCTTGGTTATAAGTTTGATCAAAGAAGCATGAAAGCTTATACTTCCATCAGACATTCAGTGAGTATAAAATGTATTAATGGAAGTCATGCAGGTATGAGTTTTTATTACTCTTTTTGCATAATTTCTGAAAGAAAATTTAGGTAAGAATTTCCTCAGACAGAGTTATTTTATAAAATTACATGATTATATTATTGAATGCATACCAATGGATGTGGTAAAGGTTGGAGGCATGTATTAATTCAAATATTTTAGCTTTTGAATGCACACACACTGAGATAGTAGAATGTCATGTTAATTTTGTTATGGGGTAATAACCAAATTATTAAAAGATAAGAAATTGATATATGAATGAATGACAATAAGCTAGTCATTTATGAGACTAGGACATGGTTGGATATGGCAAGGTATGGATATGGAAAGGTTATGAGCCACACAGGTACTAAAATCTTCCTACCTTTAAATAAAACTTGGACTGCAACCTTTTTGCTAACACTAATGAACGCCACAAAATTATATTATTGGTGTAGTGTTCGGGTCGAAAAAGAAGGCATCCAATTAATTGGGAGGACAATAGGAAATGTGTGGAGAATGTGTCAACACATTGACCAGAATTCCAACTCATGGATGGTGAGATACATGACTAAGATAAAGAGAATTATGTAATTCAATGCAAGGTGCACTGAATAAGTATGCATGGAGAATTGCACTCATGCATAGTATGTGATAGAATTGTATACTAAATGCAATGGTTGAATATCTTTTGTAAGTACATGAATATATATTATTGCATGGAAATAATTGTTATTAACAATTGAAATGTTGTTAACTCATGAAGTTGAGGACATTTTAGGGAGGTGTTAGACATTGCAACATGAAAGTTGCAAGTAAAGTAGTCACATGAGCATTCACTATAGGAAATATTCTTGTTCAGAAAAAGAAATAATGAACTTCTTGTTATTAATTATGAACATGCATATGCATAGAATGACGAGTCATTCTATTTTATTAATTGTTTTGGTAATTATGATTGAATTTCTAGATGCAGACAATTCTAAGTTCACTGCATATGGTTCTATACATATTGCAATTGAATTATGATGTACAGGAAATGATGATAATTGTTGGTAGTATGCAAGATGAAGCATTACAGGAAAAATGGTATGCAGTTTGGTGCCTATGGAAAACCACAAGGATGGCTGCATTCATAATATGGAAACAAACAAGATGAATTATGAAATAGAATTTCATGTTTTGGGGGAAAAGTTGAATTCCATTTTGAACTAATTGGAGTTCCTAAATGAATTATTTTATGTTTTGTCATGATAACTGCATGTGGGTGATGCAGATGAGATGATGTTGATTAAAGTGGAATGTTGACTACAAAGAGTATCTTGGGGAAGATGTTGATTGGAGACCTCTGAGGGCAGTTGGAACTCCTCGAGCAATGGTGCTCTAAGAATTCCGGTCAGTCTTGTTTCTGAAGCCCAAGGAAAGGGAGGTGTAACAACTGATGGACTATGTGACAATGAAGACGCACACTCCTGGGGTGGGATAGGCATGTGGGGAAGAGAGACCCTTGGTTGGAATGTTATTGGGTTTTGGTACCTTGGCCTAGACAATGTTGATATGGAATTATTCTCAATCAAAAGATAATTATCAATTCTCTATTCATTGTATGCTATGTATCTCGTAATTTGTATACAGGTTATAATGTTATTAGAATTTCATGCATATATAAATTGCATGTATGTTCTAATGTTTCTTCCGAATTAATAGGTGTACAAGCAGAGTGTTTACATCTATGCAGTCATAGCACTGTTGATAGTTTATCAATGGATGGAACATTGTCGATCTACAACCATTCGATGCTTTCAATGATGTTTAATTGAATCATGTAACAAGGAACAATAAGCTGAAAGATTTCATAAAGAAACTCTATTGAATAGAGAAATTGAGTTTCAGATGTAGTATGGATACTATAATTGGTGCTTGAAAGTAAAGATGCATAATGGGCTTCCAATAGCTAAAGATTGGATCTTTTGAAGAATTTTTAAATTATATATATGTAAGTAAGTTGCACTAAGGACAGTGCAAAAATAAGGGGAGGGGATTGTAATACCCCAACGATGAGCCCCAATTGTATTTATGAATTGTAGACAAGTTTTGTAGGCTAGTGAGCCGAGTGTTGATAAGTTAGTGGGCTTATGTGTTTATTAGGCCGAAGAGCCTAAGTGTTAAAGGCCAGGAGCCTGATTTTGTATATCTAATTATGCATATCATTAATAAAATATAAACATCATTGCGTGTAGACTGACCACAAAGAAATATTGATGGGGAAATAATATTCCACAAGGCTAGGCAAGGGAAGGGGCTAAGTGTTTGGGCCTAGGGGCTAAGCTAGGGGGCTTACCTCTAAAGGAATAATATTTTAATATTAATTCATGAAGGCTAAGGTGGACATGATGAGTGTTGTCCTAAGTTCTCGGAAAGGGAACATATGCTAAGTGGAGTGCATGCAGCTCCAGGGAGAGAGGTGTCGACCTAGGCTCATGTAGT
Source organism: Picea engelmannii (assembly GCA_009831015.1). Taxonomy (NCBI): domain Eukaryota; kingdom Viridiplantae; phylum Streptophyta; class Pinopsida; order Pinales; family Pinaceae; genus Picea; species Picea engelmannii. The sequence continues at coordinate 738,222 of ML778517.1, forward strand.
TAAAACTCAATAGTCAAACCATGGAAGGGATTTTCTCCCCATTCTTTCATTTTCCATCTGAACTCGTTGCCCGAGGGATGTCGACCTCTAGTTACCTACGCACAACACACAAGCTTGAGGAAAACACTCATGGGAAGGGGATTCACTTGCCAATTCCTAATTCATCGCCTGGCCTCTGTGTCTACCCTCTTCATAACCTTGCACATATGAGAAACTAGTCGAGGATGAAAAAAGTGGACCTGTGTGTTCTGTGAACCCATGTTTATCCACACTACAAATTTGAGTTTGTGCCTTAACTGTTTGGGGTTGCTGCCTTGTGTTTGCTTGAGCCGTGTTGTGTCTTAGCGTTAGGATGTTTCCATTTTCGATGTCCATAACTGTTCCTTTTGTTTTTATCACCCGTATTCTAGTCGAATGTTGTTGCAGTATTTCTTAGGATCTGAATTGAAGAAGGAGGATGTCAGGCCTGTGAGAAGCTCTCCCAGGATAGAGAGTTTGTTGGGAAGTGAGTTCTCCTGGAACGGAGTCCCATAGTAGTTACATTACTATGAGACTTATGGTCCAACCTGTTGCTGAAGCCCAAGGTAATGGAGGTGCACTAGCCGATGGACTTGTAGTAGTGAAGGTGTACTCTCTTGGGATGGAGCAGGCATGTGGGGAATTGGGTTATGTGAGTTGTCGGCATAAGTGGGTCCTGCGATAAAAGATCCTTCATGTTGCTTTGTGAAACTTCCTTGTTGTCCTTGTCAAGCCTAGAATTCTCTTGCCCGATGGAGTTTAGTCCTAGATCGGGGGTGACCTACTATTGAGTGTGATGAGAAACACGCTCTAAGGATGGAATGCTCATGGAATTTCTACACACGGTTAGTGGATTTACTCCAGCTAAAAGATAAGTATCATTGTCGTTCTTAATTGTGTATTTTATGCATGTTTTTTTATGCTTGAATGTTATCATGTATTCCGTTGCATGTGGATTTACTGTTAATCTTGTTTGAATCTGAACTGGTAGCAGTAATTGTGTGTTATTGTGATTAAGTGTTTTAAATTCATTAAAATGCATATATATCATATAAGTGTATATTCTGCATTAGTGGCATTGCTCGGCCTCTGGAGGGCTGGGGATGTTACATTACCATTACCATCTCTGTGTATTTCTATTCCCATAACTTGTTTTTCTTCTTCTTGATCCCTCATCTGAATTGTCCTGTCCACCTAAGTCATGTTCTTACTAATTTTATCCACGCTTCATCTTGCATCGAGCATATCATCAAAAAATAACATCAAGACTGTGAGTGTACTATAAAATGTATAGTCATTCCTACCCTTTGAAAAATTATGACTCACTAGGAAGGATTCAAACCTCTTATATATTTGTCTGGGTACCAATAGGCCATGCAAAGAATTATCTGGCATGCAAACAAATTTACCGTTTCGATCTTGAATTAACCCTTTTGGTTGTTCCATACATACTATATCCTTGTCAATGATGACCTTGTGAGCAGTAGGATCCCACACACAACATCTCTTTATACCACCATCATAACTTGTAGAGATATAAAACAAACAAGAATTCAAAAACAAAGATTTTAAGTCTGGAAATGATTTACCGTTTACCAGTACCTGCAATTATTTCTTTCTCTTATGACCTTGATGCTTCTACCATAAACAAGAAGATACATATGTCACTTCAAATGCCACTTCGATACTCCCTTCCATCTTATAAAGTTTACCAACCTTTGTGGCCTTCATCAATATTGAACTACCTTTAGACAATGTGAGTGCTCCACCTTGACCTGTATACTTATATCCACAAGAATCCAACACTCCTAATGAAATAAAATTTGATTTAAGCTTAGGTACATATATAAAATATGTTAATTCCTTAAAAATACCATCGAACATCTTGATTCTAATACTGCCAACCCCAAAAATTTTACAGGGAATACCATTTCCCATAAACACTACACCCTCATCAACATATTTGTAAGAAATGAACCAATCTCTATGTGAGAACATGTGGAGGGAGGAACATGAATCTAACTACCATTCTTCTTGATAGTATAAATTATTATAAATGGATAAAACTTCATCAGTCATACCTAAATTTGTTACAGCCCAATTTTCTTCCTTCGTAAAGTTTTCCTCAGATTCCTTTCTTTTCTAGAAGTCCTTCTTCAGATGTCATGTTTTTCCACAGTACTAACATTTTTTTTTACCCTTTATGCGTCTTGACTTAGATCGAGAAGAAATTCTCTGATTCTTCTCTTTAGTTCGACCTCTCACCAACATCGCCTCTGAAGTTGAGGTTTCTTGACTAGATTTTCTCCTCATCTCCTCAGCCAACAAAGCTCCCACAATAGAGTCATAATCTAAAACATATGTTGAGCTAAAGCTAATAGAGGTGACTATATTATCCCAAGAATCAGGCAATGAACACAATAGTGTAATAGCCTTATCTTCATCTTCTAATTTAACTTCCATACTAGTCAATTGAACTATAAGGGTATTAAAGGTATTTAAATGGTCAGCAATTGTTGTACCTTCTTTCATTCGCAAATTGTACAATTGTATTTTCAAGTAGATCCTGCTCATCAAGGAATTCGTCATATATGGACTTTCCATCTTGCTCCATAAGCTAATGTTGTATTCTCTCCTACGATATTAAACAAAACATCATCTGCCAGACATAGATGAATGGTGTTGAGTTCTTTTGCGTCCATTTCTTCCCATTCCTCATTCGTCATGGATGTTGGTTTCTTTGAATTGCCTGCGACCACCTTTTACAACCCTTGTTTCACCAATATATCCCTCATCTTGAGCTTCCAAATCTCAAAATTGTTTTTCCCCCTAAATTTATCTACCTCAAACTTCGAACTTTGAACTTTTCCCATTAGCAAAAACTCTCAATAAATAAATAAAAAATCTTTTTAATATGGAAGAATATGAATATTTTATAGTTCAAAAGTGAAACCAAAAAAAAATGTTTTAATATTACAACTAAACATCCACTTTAAAGAGTTATCCATCCATTTAACTATGATCCTTCATAAATTATCCACGTTGTGTGTATAAAATATTCACCTCATAAATGAAATTATATCCTTGTCCTTAATGGAAACAAAAGTATCTCATCATACCTTCCACGACATCACTCTACATGTATGCTTTTAAAGAATTAACAATTTTCCATGAAAGGCTTGAATGGCTAACGCTCTTATCAAAGAATAAAGGCTAATCTGTCAGGACATTTACAATGGTTATGCACAGTGCATCTGAGACGCTCCTCTCCCCATGCACAAAATCATCCATACATACTTGACGCTCTGTTCTCCGTGTATAAGTGTGTATGAGTTACAAAACAAATCCCCTTGCCTTCCCGCACTCAGATTGATTTTGTTAGATGCAAAATTGAATTTGCTTCATTCTTGAATTTGCGAAGATTTTCTTGGAGTGATTTGCAAACATGCTTAACCTACACAACTACACTTTGATATCACTTGTTGATATGCAACAGAAGAAAATATAAAACAAGATACAAGTAAATGAGCAAACATAGAATTGACACAACTTTTCTATGTGGTAAAACCCTATATAGGGAAACATCCACGGAACAATGATATTCAGTTAATATTATGCAAGGGAGATAATACATCAACCATACCACTCACACTCATGGTTGTCAAGCACTCTCACATCTCACACTTTGCCTTTTGCCTTAATAGGCTTACATAGATATATAGTAGTCTTCACTCAGTTACAAGAAACTGATTACATTTAATGTGCCTCTATCCCTATTCTAAATCTGGTTGATTTGATCCAACTAATTACAGAATAATAGGGGCCAAAAAATCTGCCCAATATCTAAAAAAACGAGTGTAAATTGGTTGACATTATCCAACATTCATTATATATAATCCACGGGCTCTAAAACCATAGGCTACCAAAACCATGTGCAGGAAACCATTATTGTTGATTTTGTTGACTTAACAACTTTGACTCTTCTATCCAATAAAATTTAACATAGCATTTAATTTGATTATAATGCTCATTATTTTGAATCTTGATCATATCAACTTTATATATATTAAATATTCTACAAAATGAAAACATATAAAACTGAATAAAAAAATTTAAGTCACTCCAGATGAAAACATATTAAAACTCATATTAAAAATAAATAAAAGGATTTAATTCACTTGGAATGCATTATGATGAGAGACAAATGGCATTTCAAATAGTAAATATGTGAACCAAACATGACAAAATTAAGTCCTAAATTGAATATTGCTTAAGTTTTAAGAGAGTATTGGTGTAGTTTAAGGAAGTGCAATCATTTGATATCTAAGTTACCCAATAATAATAATAATAATCTATTTTTAAGGTCACGACCAAGCCAGCACACCAAATTGGTGTATGAGACCCCCTTGTTTGTGGGACAAGGGACCCCCCTCTGTTCAGCAATTTGATTGGTAAAGTCTACCATTGAACATAGTTACACTTACATTACCCACACATTTATTAATAATTTTAATCAAATGTAGTGAAATAATAAGATATTGCCAATTGATAAAGGGGATTACACAATACATTGAATATAGTTACACTTACATTATCCACAGATTTATTAATAATTTTAATCAAAAGTAGTGAAATAAAATAATAATAAGAAATTGTCAATTAATTGATAAAAGGATGGCGTGTGTAAAAAATATATAATTAAAATATAAATTATTTTTATATTCTTATATGAAAATAAAGTTATTATATTAATTTGTAACACCAAAATCAAATAAAGTATATAAACAAGTAAAAATTATAATATTTAAAAAAAATAAAATTATGAAAAATTATAATGAAAAAAAAGGAAATTTTATCAATTTAATATCATTCCAATAATTACATACAAAATAAGACATTCTTTATAAAAAAATATATTTACATAAATAAAAAAAAACTTTTAAATTCCAATTCAACCTTTTAATATTTTTGATATAACTAAAAGTGAGAGTAAATTAAATTTTCAGAAATATGTTCAAATAAAGTGACCAAATTTAAATATTATATATAACAATTTAAATTTAATAGTGTAATATCATTTGAATGCTTCATCAATCATAGTTTAAATTTTTTTTAAATATAACAATTTAAATTTAATAGTGTTATATCATTTGAATGCTTCGTCAATCAATGATAGTATAGCATTTGTGATGTAATGATAAAATGGTCATGAATCACCCTGAAAATTTAATAGACTCTAAATTAAATGAGTATATAAGAAGATATTTAAGTTTATTGGTAAATATATAAAAAAATATTTAATTTTTTAATATTTATATGATGAAATGATTTTGAATTATTAATATAATTTTTATATAAAAATGTAAGTAACATTTTTACAATACATTGTTAATAATTATAAATGAAAAAAATAATTTTTATAACACATTATTAATAATTACAAATGAATATTATAAATATATGATAAATAAAAATGTTTTTTATAAATTCCTTCACATAATTTTAATATTTATGTATTTATGTCATGACAACACCATTCTAAAAAAAAAAATTGTTAATAGAAGACAGTGTTAACAAATAAGCTTAAACTTAGAGAGTCCACTTCCTCCGGATGATCATGCATGATCTCGGTTTATCTCCATAAGAAACTATGGAGAAGTCTTCTTTTGAACTTGTTTGAGGTTCTGTGAGAAAGTTTAACCCTTCCTCATATGTGAAGTAAGAGCTTCCATCGTGTCATCAAATTATGGACTTTGTGAAGTGAGTGTTTCATATCATATCTGTGAGAATGGACAATGATTAAACTATCGAAAGCCGTTGATAAGAAAAGGCTATGTATGTGGAAATGAATGTTGTAAACACAATCGGCCTCTCCCTTCATGGAGGGGAGTGTCAAAGTGTTTACTTTGAAATACAAAAAATGTTTTTAAATGAAAAATGTAAATAAAAAAAAATAAAAAATGAAGATGATATGATAAAAATGAGAAATTTAAACAGAACAAAAATGAAGATGATATGATAAAAATGAGAAATGTAAACATAACAAAAATGAAGATGATATGATAAGCAATAAATCTGAAGCGTATTGTTATATTTCCTTTGATTTAATTTTTAGTAAAATGTTTGTATAGTAAAATGTTTGTAATTAGTTTGTTTATATTTTTGTCAAGTGGATGTAGCTTAAATGGTATGGGTGAGGAGACTTTTCTATCTAGTTTCAAATCTCACTTTTGTGACATGTTATTTTGTAGGATATGTTTATGTGGTTATCTCACGTACATTGTTTAAATACATTCAAATTGTTTCCTTTTATTTAGTTTAAAGTCAATTGATCATCACAAAAAGTGCTTTATTTTGAAAAACTTTATAGAAAAGCATAAAGTTTCAACAATACATTGTAATATATGAGAAAAAAAAGAAAGAAGATATGGATATAATGGTCTCCTCATCAAGATAGGTCATCTTAGTTAAACTCTCTTTGAAAAGAATAAATGGAAAAATGGAATGATTGATAATTATTTTTTAAAAGGAAAAAAATGATATGTATATTAATTTTGTAATTTTAATTTTATAAATACAATATATACTTGTAATATTGTATGTGAAATCTGTTCTTATAATCTTGTATGTGCAATAGGTATCTATATTTATTTTTCTTGATATATTTCTTTAAGCACCTACTGAATGTAATTTGCATTCTATAATAAAATAAAAATTATGACCTTTTCTTTAAAATTAAAAAATAATAACAAACAATATACATATATTTTTATAATGTTATCATGTTGTTGTAGTAGTAAGAAAAAAATTGTGTATATAATTAATTATATATATATATATATATATATATATATATATATATATATATATATATATATATATATA
>ML778517.1:746125-783577 GCA_009831015.1 Picea engelmannii
ATGTCAAATCAAAATTTAAGGAAAAAATGTGGTGTGATAAAGAGTTAGAGGAAAAAGGAAAATTAAGGTATTATAAAGATGTAATCAACCCTAATCTAGAAGATCAAAATTATCTATCTATTTTTCCAAGTGTAAAGAAAAAAATAAGCATTGCTAAGATAAGGACAAATTCTCACGAGATCCATAGTGAAACTGAGCGTTGGTCAATTCCTAAAACACCATGGGATGAAAGAGTGTGTCACCTTTCTGACACTAAAAAGGTTGAAGATGAAAAGCACTTTCTCTTAGATTGTCCAGCCTATACCCATATTAGATCTCATTTTCAAATTATTGATCACACTAACAACCTTCCTAGCCTCTTAACTCAACAAAAGTATAGTGATCTCGGAAAGCTTCTCTTAATGCTTTTCGAGGACATAAACAAAATTCTAAAGAATCGCAAATAATCACTTACCCTCTTGAAGTCCGATAGACCAATTAGGTTTTAGCGGATGTTAATGATCATCATAATCATCATAATCATAAGCATATTTTTATGTATTGACAATATAGTATTATCATAATTTTTGTTATAATAACAATAATACTCCCAAGGGTTAGTGGAGGTAGTCTTGAGCCACATATCTTTTCTTCATAGAATAGTTGAGGAGGTCATCCATTCAACTATTATTTATTATGTGAACATGTAATTTATATTGTTTACTATGCATCTATATACATTATTATGATGATGATAATGATTAACATTCTAGTAAATAAATTTAAAAAAAATTAAATTTATAGTTTGTTTATGGTTAATTACCATATTTTATGCTATAATAATAATACAAAAAATATTAATATATTTATAGTTGACCATATAATATAATATTATTATATTTAATATATAGATCATTGAATATATATATATATATATATATATATATATATATATATATATATATATATATATATATATATATATTAAAAATATTTTTTAAATATTAAAATAATTTTGAATAAATTGAAATTTTAACCAAGGTTTAGTATAAATATTAAAATAATTTTGAATAAGTTTATTTTTTAATTATGATTTAATATAATATACTAAATGTAAAAAAATATAATAATTATTATTACATATATTTATTTATATAATTGACTATAATTGATTTTTAAGATAATAAAACTATTAAATAAAAATGTGTATTTTATATGGTTCATTATGAACATGACTACATTATTTTCATTTATTATTAATAAAAAACATTTTAATTGATGATTAAGTTATGGTTAATGATTAGATTTTATGTTATAATAGTAATATAATATATATATATAATAATTTTTAATATATTAAATTTTTAAATGTAATTTAATAAATTTAGTATAATGATGATGATGATGATTAACGTTCACTAAGACATAATTGGTTTATGTGACTTTAAGAGAGTAAATGATTACTTGTGATTCTTTAGAATTTTATTTTTATGTTCGAAAAGCATTAAGAGAAAATTTCCAAAATCATCATACTTTTGTGGAGTTAAGAAAATTAATAATACCAAATTTTATAAAAAAAATCAATAATTATTATTACAATGTATTAATGTAGTTTAGAAAATGTTATATATATAATAAAAAAGGAATTTTATTTTATTTGAGATGAATAAAATTATAATTATCAACTTTTTTAGGCACATTCGTCTTAATTTGTCTTAGGCTATACCTCGAGTGATTAGTTGGAGAGGTAATTGGGGAGGTTTATAGTGTTTGGCTAATTGGAGTAATAATATATTTATGTATATAATAATTGAAAATTATGTTGAAAGGAGGAGTCGAGCCGGATGCAGCGAGAAGGAAGCAACGCGGCTAGGGCCTAAACCCTAGCCGCTTCCATTCTAGTTTTGATTGCAGGGGCGCGCGACTGTAGCAGCGATCAGGGATGAACATCGTCCCTCCCGCCTGAGCTTGCACGCGGTTTGGTTTGAATGCAGGGTTCCCCTTTGAATACAGGGCCGAGGAGCAGCGACCAGGGTTTGAATATAGGGGCGCGGATCTCGCTCTGGTATCCGAGTGCAGGGACGCGAGCAGCAGCCGAGCACCCAGGATCCAACAACCCCAATGATTTTCCTTTGTTTCTTGCACACGCTTTGGCAGTCTGGTCCGGCAGCGGATTGGTGTTTCAGCCTGAGCGTTTTCACGCGATTTGTTTGCAGGGATGCGTCTAGCAGTGACCTGGGATTACAGGGTCGCGGATCAAAGCGTTTTAGTGGGGCATGCAACTGGATTGAGTGCAAGGGTGTGAAATCTGATTACAAACAAGTTTGTTGCTTGCTGGTGGCCGCCGCCTTCTACGATGGCCCCAGTTCCGATCGTCGAGATGGAAAAAGACCCTTTGGAAGCTTTCAAAACGTTAGTCCGCTCAGCAGGACCTAAACCCAAGCCTTATCTCAAGTCTAAGTTTGTTAAGAAGACGGAGGAGATCCCCTCTCTGGAGCTAGATCCAGAGGACCCTTGCAAGCTTGCCCTCCTTCTAGCAGAAAATGCCCTCATCGGAAAGTTTACGGGGTTATGGCCAAGCCCCAAAACAGTGGAGGCATGGATGGAAGATCGTTGGAAGATGCTGATACAAGGAAACATTACTCTATATGCAGTAGGCAGGGTTTTTTTTGCCTTCAGCTTCACGAGGAAAGTGGACCGTGATTTAGTTTTCAGATCTGGTCCCTATTTCATGGGGTCGAAGGGGCTGTTCTTAGCCCCCTGGACCCTTGACTTTAACCCCGAAGCCGAGATCACAGCAGCCCCTGTTTGGGTTAGGCTGCCTCATCTTCCATTGCATCTCTGGGGGATAAGCTCTCTGGAGGACATTGGAAACAAGCTTGGGCGTTTCCTGGACAAGGCAGAGCCGAAGGGGGAATAGTTCACCTGCGCACGTATTTGTGTTGAGGGAAATCTCGAAAAAGGACTTCCAGACGCCATTAAGCTCTCCCTGGCGGAATGGTGACACATCCAAGAGCTGGACTATGAACAGATTCCTTTTAAGTGCCTCCGGTGCCATGCTTACAGTCACTTCGCAAAAAGATGCCGCAAAACCTCTGAGGAGCCGGGACCAGTCAAAGAAGATGATTTTCAGCCAGTAACTAACCGACGAAGGCAGCCAAGGCGAAAGGATCTGTTAGCCCAGGCCCCAAAGGCCACCCACACGGCAGAGGCAACTCTAGAGACCAAAAACATCTTTGATGCGCTGAAGGAGGATGAAGCCCAGGATCCAGAGGCAACAACAGTTAAGGAAGACCCCCCAGCAGACGAAAGCCCCCCGGATTCCACCACAATGGTAGCAAAGGCTTCAGTTCCGGAACCATCTTCCAATGCAGACCTGGATGTTTCAGTCTCTGTGGAAACTTCTGAACTGGAAGACAATTCAGTTCCGTCTCCACCCCTTACCAGAGGGCGAAAGACCAATATAGCGCGAAGAGAAAAGGAGGCGGCCTCCAACATTTCTTTAGGATCTCAGAAAAAGCTGGACCCCTACATAAAGGGGAAATTTTCATCCCCCTTTGTTTAATGTTTTGATTTTGTCTTCTATTATGCTCACAAATTGTGAGAATTTATTCATGTATGCAATTTTTGTCATTTTCTCGAATTAGTTCAAGAAGCAAATGGGATGGGTTTCCCAAGACGTTCATAAGAAGGTTGGCAGCACTGTTAGAGGTCACCAACCTTCTTTAGATATGTAACTTTCTGATTCAGGTTTGCCTGAAAGCCGATTAATGCAACATAACCGTTCTAATTAAATATATATATATATATATTTATGTATATAATTATATATAATTTTTAAGGTAATGAAATAATATTAACATAATTGTTATTTATTGATAGAATATGTAATTTATATTGTTTACTATATTATTATTAAAAAAATTAATTCATAATTAATTTATGTTTAATTATCATATTTTATATAACATTAATATAAATAATATTCACATTCATATTTAGATTATATATATATATATATATATATATATATATATATATATATATAATATTATTTTATATGTTTTATATGATGATGATTAACATCTACTAAAATTAAATTGGTTTATGAGATTTTAAGATGATAAATAATTACTTGTAATTTTTAAAAATTTTATTTCTCTACTTTAAAGTTTTTCTAAAATCATCATACTTTTATACTTTTATTGAGTTAATACAAAATATATATAATTATATAATATATATAATTTTATTATAGATCATTAAATATATATTTGATTATATATATAACTATATATAATATATTGAAGATGTTTTTTTTAAATATTAAAATAATTTTGAAGAAGTTGAACTTTTAATTATAGGTTAATATAATATATTAAGTGTAAGAAAATATGATAGCTATTATATATTTGTGTATATAATTTATTTTATTATAAATTATTTTTATTAATAATAATAATTATTAACAAAAATGTTTAATTTATTATATATATTTGTGTATGTAATTGATTGTATATGAGTATAAATTATTTTTACCAATAATAAAATTATTAATAAGAATGTGTAGTTTATAATGTTCACTATGAAAGTGACTCAATTACTCTAGTTTATTATTATTAAGAATATTTTAACTCATGACTAATTTATGACTATACATCATTATAGTAATAATAATATAAATAATATTTATATGTTTATAATATAATTGATAATATAGTAAGATTATGTTTTATACATATAGATAATATAATATGATTATATTTTATATAGAGAGAGATTTTAGTATATATTTGATTTTAAATAACTATATTTGATAGACTAATTTTGATTTTAGTGGAGTAATCATTGTTAATATAATTTTTTTTAAATAAGAAAATAATTTTAAATATATTGAACATTTAGTTACTATTTAGTATAATATATTAAGTATAATTTTTTTAATAGTTATTATCTCAATGTATTAAAGTAGTTAGAAAAAATAAAATTTAATATATATTTATTATATTTTTTTAGTGTGATGGTCGCGGTTCTAGTCCTCAACAGGTGCGGGTTCTAGTCCACACAGCTCGCAAGTATGGGGAACGAGTAAATCGGGGTGAGAATTGAACTTTAAACCTCATTTTTACATTTCCTTCCATTTACAGGCACTTGTCAATCGGTCTACACTAGTGGGGGTTATATTTATTATATTATTGAAATAATTATACACACACACACATTGTATATAGTTTAATATCTACTATTTTAAAAATTTGTTTTTTCTCTAAGAATAATTTATTTTATTTTATTTGAGATAAATAAAAAAACAATTATCGAGCGTTTTAGGCACATTCCAAAAGAAATCAAAGATGATTAAATTGTTTATTTATATTAAGCCATTTTCCTTTCTTCCTCACTTATTTTACCTTTTGAACTTCCTTCCTTAGTTCAACTAGCTCTTGTGGAATGAGGTATGTGTTTATAAATATCTGTGACCCTTTTAAGCATGGATAACTCTTTTAATATTGGAGATTTACTCAATATTCCATTGTAACGTCCCCTCTATTACATCCACACTGGGTGATGTACAATATGTTATTTTTTATTCTATTTTTTTCATTAGGAAATTAAAAACATCACAACATAATTAATCGCATCACAAGCTCACATTATCATAATTATTAATGACACAAATCAATGCATTAACATAATCATTAGCGACACATGATCAACACATAATCACAAATAGCAACGTGATTCACCACATCACGCTCCTAAAGAAAAATACAAATAAATGATCAACCATGTCACCGAACATTTAAAGAACTACCCGCCCAACCTATCATGCATGGTTAGGACCTCCAGGACACATAAGCAATGCTCAAGCCCAAGATTCATATGATTTATTTTTACCACTTAAGGTCTCAGGGCTAGCGATTGTTCTGAGTTGCAGGGAGGTGTCTAAATCCCTTAATCAATCAAAACTTATAACTTCAGTCTTAATTATCAATCATACATCAACATTATTACATGGCTCAAAAGTACTATAATTACTAAAACAACCATAAATCAAATTTATAATGGTGTAAGAGTAAACTAATTACTAAAATAATCATACATCAAGATTATTTAATGGTGCAAGAGTAATCTAATTAGTAAAACAATCATACATCAACTTTATTTAATGGTGCAAGAGTGATCTAATTATCCAATCATAAACTAAATTCAAGACTAGGTTAGTCATCATAATAACCATCAATTCTTCATAGTGCAAGAGAATAGCTACTTTTCTTATTCAATAACTCAATCAAGTCAATGCAAACTAATTAAGGGAAGGAATATAAAGACTTTTAAACACACAACAGCATATGTCCAATCCTTGTGACAGGTAGAAACATACTCTAATATCAATAGTAACTTGATAAATGCTTTCATGGAGGTGAAGCATCACTTATTAAGTGTTTTATGTAACATCCCTCTCTTGCAAGCACATGTTATTGACTTATTCTTTGAGGACACTTGTATGCAAGTGATCCAGTTTTAGTATACGGTTGTTTGTTTCTCTTATGGATTCCTTTGATGATGTTGATGGATTATGATTTATGTTGTATGATATATATGTATTGACAGATGTTATTGACGAGTTTTCCCTGAGTGTGTAGGACACTTGATAGATTGAGGATGTCGATGGTATAACCAGATCTCGTGGAACTCCAAATTGAGTCAAGGAGTGGATTGTATTGGTTTGACTATTTCATTTATGCATATGTAACATATGATCGATTATACTATGATGATTGTTTATGGATCTTTGACAAAGTTTCATTGATGGATGCAAGCTAACAATTGCTTGCTAATCTGACTTGCATAAGGAGTAAAGGGGCCATGCACACCAACTAGATATTGAGGGAGAGGTGTGCCAACATCCTTGTCACAGCCTACTAGCACTTCCGTCATGGCTTAAATTGCAGGTTAACGATTACCTAGTTTGAGATATCCACGATGTCATGAGGGCAGACTGAGACAGTCGCTCACAGAGATTTCCAAGGGGCGCAAAATAAGGATGGGTCCTTATTCCTTAGAATCCCTTAGTCTCTCACGATATCGCCTGAATGGAGTGTTGACTCCAGGGGTTGGACAACTACAAAAACAAGTCAAAGGTGAGTGGCACCCTTGGAGCATGGAGTTCATCTTGAAGGGCATGTCGTGAAATTAAAAAATTGAATCAAATGCGAGTGACACCCTTGGATCACAGAGTGTGTATTGAAGGGAAATTCATGAAATTAAAATTTGAATCAAAGGTGACTGGAACCCTTGGAACACAGAGTGCGTCTTGAAGGGCACATCATGAAATAAAAAAGGGAGTGAGTCAAAGAATCTAGGTGGCCTTAAAAAATCTGAGTGAATGTTAAACCTGGTAAAATCTTAAGCACAACTGAATTAATTAATTAATTAAAAAATGAATTTATTAATTGTATACCCACAAATGAAATTCTAAGCCTATTTGAATTTAATCCTAAGTATAAAGCTTGGTGAGATTTCTAAAACTAAATTACAAATTAGATAAAAAAAAGGAAAACCATCTTAAGAGATTAAGAGAGATGACATAAATCTAAAGAATTAATACAGTACACATGTGTGCATAAAATACCAAATTTAAATTTAAAATAAGAAAGGAATAAAGCATAAAAGAATGTGTAAGCATAGAAATATATCTAGAGTCTAGTCTAACTAGAGAACATTCCTATTTTAACTCAACTCAATTTTAGAATGGCGTCAGTCATTAATTGGGAATAAAGGGAATAAAGGGACAACTAGGAGTGATTTTAGGAGTTCTTTTAGGATGGGTGGGGGAAACTAACTTTTATTTAAAATAATTATGGATTTACTTGTGCAACTAAGGGAATGGGTGACAAGTGTATGGGGGGAACAATTCCTAATTAATTAAAGAAAATGAATTAAATGTGAAAATGGAAAGGTGTCACTAAGGAAATTCTATAAAACAAATGGCTGAGAGGAGGAAAGGATCACATTGGTTATGAGTAAGGTTATGATGCATAAATGCTGACTATTTTTACTTGTGAGAGTTGGGATACCTAGCTTGAGAGAGAGAGAGGTGGCTCTACCTTGCGAGGCGAGCTAGGAGCTATAGGATTTTGGTTGTGTGTGTGTGTGGTCCCTTTGTGGCTAGAGGGGCTAAGGGGGAAAAAGAATACCCCTAGTGTTGGCTGGGAGGTACCAGTGAAGTCTTCATGGTTAGAAAACAGGGAGTTGGATGGAGCGTAAGCACCAGAGAACATCTTTGAATTCTCATCTTCGGTTACGGTACTTATGTTGAGATTGTAAAATTTTGTTAAGCATTTTAATGTGTAATTTATTATTTTTAAAATAATTATGGATCCTTAAAACCCTTATTGGTTTTCTTCATTAGCTATAATGATATTTACAATGCATATTATAATTGATGCTTGAGGAATTTGTCTAGCAATTTTTATTTTTATTTTGTTCTTGTTCATCTCTAGCATGTTTCCTTTGATTTCCTCTGTGATTTGATTTTTATTTTTCCTTTTCCTTTGGTTTTACTTTGTGTTTTGCTAGGAAAAAGTTTCCCAGCAAAGTGCGTCCTATTGCGGCATCACTTGGATTAAAACCCTGTGCCTCTACCCAGAAAATTAAACTTTACACCTTCATTCCCTTGCTCATTGATTTGTCTCCCTTACCTTTGTGTTTTTAGAGAATTCGCCCAACATGGTAACCATTTTAATTCCTGTCATTTTCACTCGATATCCTCGGCATTTTGGCTCAACGATTTGTACAAAGTGTACCTCTGCTTTTTCTTTTCTTTCACCCAGCGATTTCCCTGGCCTTCCTTGGATGTTGCACATCAAAAATTGCCCAACAAAGTAATTTTCTCTTTGCATTTTTATCTTCAGATATCTCTACGAATTTGTATGTATCTTTGTGAATTTTTAATGGATTGTATATCCTCTGCAATTTGTTAGCTTCATTATTTTTCTCTACTTTCTTGAGGCTCAAGGCTCTGTGCCTTCACACTTTTTCCCAGTGACTTAGCTTCATTTTTCTCTATGTTTTCCTCCCTTTTTTGGTCTCTTCGTTCCAAAATATTTCACCCATCATTCAAGTAACCTTGCATATTAAACAATTTGTCCAACACCCAAGTTATCTCTACATTTTCACCTTTCACAAGCTACCCAACGTTTGGGATTTCTACCTGCATTTTTACCTTTAAAAACCTCTATGTTTTTCTTACAAATTGACCAAATATTGTGCCCTCCAGTTTACTCCAATCAGGACAGAGAGGTGGGTCTCCTAGACCGCCCTCTCACACCATGCTTGGGAAGAATTTTGGGCCAATAATTCACCCCCACCTTACACATTTCTTCACAGAGAATTGGGTTTCCTGGAGTGCCCTCTCACGGTTCGTCTTAGTTGAATTTTGGGCCAGTATTTCTTCCCCTCCTTAGCCATTTCCAGACAACGAATTGGGTTTCCTTGAGTGCCCTCTCCTTGCGCAAAATATAATGTAATATCGTGTTAGGTATCGATAATATTCATTTTTATTTGAATGGAAATGTCATTAACAAAGATTATGTTATATATTTTCAATATAATTAATTAGTTATGAATTCAAATTATCTCTTATTATTGAATAATTCTTGGAATCAATGGAGTTGAGTACCGAAATCTCTTGCAAGTAAGAACTGAACCTTCCCTTTTACTCCACCCTTTTTCTTTGTGAAATTTTTATGGATGTTCCACCTTGTCGGACAGTATGGAAAGGTTGAACCTGTACATCTAGTTCATTTTAGGACACTGAGTCAATTTGAGCTTTCTTGGATTCATATATTAAGTACTTGGGTGCCCTTCATTTACCTCTGCCATAACTCCATGTTAGATTACCATTTTTCCCATTTACGAAGTTGACCATGCCTCAACATACATCTGTCTTATCATTTTAGAAGTTGGGATATTACCTTGTACATTTTTGAAATGGTAATATTATGATATTACTTCCTAAGGGTCCTTCTTAACTAGAGGTGTAAAGCTTGCTTGGTTAATACCTAAGGTTGGACTCCCCTTTTTACATTTAGATATCAAAACCTTGTAAGGTAGTCCTCAATAATATCCTCCCAAGAACCTAATGATATTCTTAGGTTGGCATTTATTTAGTGAGAAGTTTAACTACAAAATAACCTTTTTTCTTTGTAATGATTGGAAATAATAATAAATGAGGTGTATGGATGATTATGTATTTATATTCCCTTGTGTTTTTAAAATAAAGTGTATTACTCTTGTTCCATTAGAAAAATGTTGGCATATGATTGATTATGTATTTATATTCGTTTTTGCTTTTAAAATAAAGTAGATTTCTCTTGTGCCATGAACTTAATGCGATTTATGACTGCTTTGTAATTAGATTTCTTTCACCAATTAGATAAAACTCATGATTACTCTCGCACCTTAAATTTAATGTCATATATGATTGAATTTATGTCATTAGATTTCCTCACACAATGAATAAAATTGATGATTACTCTCATGCCTTAAATTTAATGTGATGTATGATTGAATTTATGTGATTAGATTTCCTCGCACAATGAATAAAATTGATGATTACTCTTGCGCCTTAAATCAATGTGACGTATGATTGCATGATGTGATTTGAATATTTGCGCCATGAATATAACTGATGAATTCTCTTGTGCCTTCGATTTAATGTGATTTATGATGGGTTATGTGATTAGAATACTATTGCACCTTTGATTATTGTTGATGTATGATTGATTTGGTAACTAAATTTATATTGTTCCATGTGATAATCTTAATCTATCACTGATATTCTAGACTGGAGATATGATTGCGATTGATTAGGGGATTTAGAAACCTCCTTGTTCCTCAGAACAATTTCCAGCCCTGAGATATTAAGTGGTCAAAATCATTTGGATGAATCCTGGGCTTGAGCATTGCTTATGTGTCATGGAGGTCCTTACAATACAGGATAGGTTGGGAGGGTAGTTATTTTATGTCCAGTGTTTGGTATATCTTAATTATATTTTTCTTCGAATGATTGTAAAGTGTTGAATTGTGTCATTGTTATTTATGTTTATGAATTGAACACGTGTCATTTGTATTTCTGTTAATGCAATTCTTACGTGTCATTTCATTTACAATCATGTATGTTTTTATTATGTTATAACGATTATGAATTTGTGTTGACGTTATTTTCCTTATGCGTTTAAAAAAAAATTACCTTTGTACCTCATTATTCGTTGTCTTAACAGAGGGGCCATTACATTTTAAGTGTCGTAACAAATAATACCTACGTAAAGCTTATTAAGTTTCTTTTTTGTTATGGATTATCTTATTTAAGAGATATACGAATAAATTCCAAGGCCACATTAAAAGTCCACATTAAATTTGAAGGGAAGGACCAATTATCTTTTAACAACAATTGGAAATCAAAGTTACCTTGCTAGCATAATCATTTAAAAAAGGGTCAACACATGTTAAATACTTCATGTAACGACCCCATCGTTACGACAACAAGCGAAGTAATTCTTTTTTTTTTCATTTTTTTTTCAGGAGTTAAGAGGCAAGAAGGTGACGATGGCAACAATTTAATCAAACCACTGACGATGAATGCTAGCATGCAGTCCAAGAAACAAGTTACTATGACACCACACACCGATTCGAGACAACTGGAAAACATGTGCAAAAAAACAAGGAGGATGACTACCCTTCCAACAAAAACATGACCACACTTATAAGCTAAGGCACAACACCCTCATCCCGAAATCATGGACTAGATGAATAAATACTAGAACCTCAAGGTTCCCGGACCTAACGCCTGAAGGCGTTCGGCCCTTGTGCCAAGAGCAACTTGAACGCTCGTGAGCACTCACACAAAAGAACCTACTCTAGCCAAGATCTCGTTCACCGCTATCCCCTAGGGCGCGGCATGATCCCCTCATCAGGAATCATGTCATTCCTCGGGTGATAGATGCGTCAATAACCTTGGCACAAAACGAAAGGGACCAAGACTCAAGAAAACTCCGATGAGCTAGGAATTGAATACTGACTGGGAGACTATACCTACCCCACAAAAAGATTGATGAGACACAAGAGGACGAAGACAAGGGGTGACGCTAGCCCACACGACATCATCCCCGCCCCCACCAATCACCCAGTCTAACCGGTCTATGATTACATTCAATTTTAACAAGGGTTCCATTCTAAAGGGGCACGTCAAGTTACAATTAGACAATAATGCGTCTTCTAAATAAACGTTAATACAATTAATTTTGCAAATCTAAGTGGTCAATACTAAAACCATAATTATAAATTCCCTCTATCCTTAATTAAAATTCAATCTAGTGAGTCTAAAATTTTCAATCCATTCCTTACTTACCAATCAAATTTTAATCTTTAACACAACCTAATCGGTCATGTCTATGTTAATCCAAATTCTCCACCCAACTAGACATTAACTTAAATAACAACATTTACAATCTTAAAGTAGAATTCTATCATTATAACACTTATAAACAATTAAATCTCAGCATGTAGTCTAGTTATATTGACCGAACTAACAATAATATTTGTCTAATTATATTAGAAGGGAACTACTAACTATTAGCAGGGATGGATCAATTTATCAAGGAAATTAACATAGCGGTTACTTAACAATTAATATAGAAATAACAAGGCAATTACATGACCATTAACATGACAATTAAAAGCGCACTAACAAGGTAGTTTACATGACTATTGTCATAACAAGTAATACAACAACAACAAGGCATTTAAGGTGTTAGTTAACATTTAACTCGTTGTGTCATTTAATCCAAAGAATGAATCTGTTGGCCATTTACATTGTTGTAGCAATTGTTTTGGAAATTAATATGACCATTACATAACAATGAATCTAGCAATAACAAGGCATTTAACTCATTGTTATCCATTTTATTTGCTGGAAAAAATCAAGGCAATTAATGCAACCATTACATAACAATGAATCTAGCAATAGTAAGGCATTTAAGTAGTTGTTATCCATTTAATTCGCTGTGGAAAAATTGGCAAAAACACAGTGCCCACATGGTGGCCAATCATGCCCAGTCAACAACAACTCAACAATTAAAGGAAAACATATCCAATCAACATCAACGTAGTCCCTCACTCAAGGGAAAACGCAGTCACAGTTTGAAGGTGAAATCATGGTCATTACTGCAAGTTAGTTATGAATTGAATAACAAAAAAAAGGGGTGGGCAAATTCAACATGCACACGGTCAAATTTTATTTACCAAAACCATGGTCATTCTGGCAAGTGAATTTAACATTTAAAAGGCTAAATTCATGGGTGATTTCTATAGCAACTCAGTCCATCGTTTGAAAGAAAAAACGTGGGAATTTAAAATGGCAATCTTAGTCTCATTTGAAAGAAAAAATGTGGGCATTTAAAACAACAAACTCAGTCTCATTTGAAAGCAAAAACGTGGGCATTTAAAACAACAAACTCAATCTCATTTGAAAGAAAAAACCTGGTCATTTAAAACAGTAAAATTAGTCTTATCTAAAAGCAAAAACATGGGCAATTAAAACAGTAATCTCGGTCTCATTTGAAGGAAAAACGTGGGCATTTAAAATAGTAAACTTAGTCTCATTTGAAAGAAAAAACGTGGGCAATTTAAAACGACAATCTGTGGCAACATTTAAAAGCAAAAACGTTTTTCTATTTCCAGGATACCAATACCAAATGCAGACATGAATCAATTCATTTTTCCATTGCTAGAATACAAATACAAAATGCAGACATGAATCAATTCATTTTTTCATTGCCAGAATACCAATACAAATTGCAGACATAAATCAATTCATTTTTCCATTTCCAGAATACAAATACAAAATGCAGACATGAATCAATTGATTTTTCCATTGCCAGAATACCAATACAAATTGTAGACAATAGTAAGAGAACCAAAAGGATCCAATCATCCAAGGACAATAATTGAGGTAGACAACTGATAGGTTTTTCCTTTACTCATCATCCTCGCACAGAAAGGCAGGGTGTTGAGATCCATAGGTCTATTAACGTTGAATCGACGACTTTAGATTAGGCTCCTGGTCGACTGCCCAGGGGAGGACTGATGAGCTAGGGATGATAGACAAAATGACCAGAATGGTCACAATCAAACACCACAAGGAGGTCAAGACATGCAGGGAAATGAAGGCCATGGGAGTCAATCAATCATCGAGCTGGGCTATGAAAGAAATTCAGTCATCAATCTAGACAATCAGTTTACTTACTCCATTAAACATGCAGATCCAAGCATAAATCCTACAACAATCTAACATACAAAATGAAGAGAGTGTATCATTGCCTGATCGCCCATTCTGAGTGACGTCTCGTGCGCTCTCTGCAACTCCCGCTTGTTGATCGACGAGACTTCACCAGTACCTCCCAGCCAATGCTAGGGGTACTCTTCTTCCCCCTTAGCCCCTCGAGCCATAAAGGGGCCACACACACTATCCAAAGATTCAGCTAGCTCCCATCTCGCCTCACAAGGCCAAGCTACCACTCCTCACTGAGATAGGTATCCCAACTCCCACAAGCTAAGTCAGTCAAGTAGAGATTTTTGCAGTGTAACATTACACAAACAAAAGAGATCCTTCATCCTTCTCCTCCCTTCATTATATAGAGTTTCTAAGTCCCTTACTTTCCTAAAATCTCATTTAATTAAGTTTTTTAAAGATTAAATCCTAAAAATTCTTCCCCGTACAAGTGTCACCCATCCGCTTTATTCCTCCACAAATTAATTTCTTTAATTAATTAATTTCCCTTATTTCCCTCACCCACCTAGAGTCACTCCTAGAATTGCTCCTAGGTGTCCCCAAATCCTCTTACAGGTTTTAATGACTTTCCCCATTATCAATTTGCTAGTTCAATTTTAAATTAGAAAGTTCTTAATGGTAGATACCTTACTAAGTTTGACTTTCTACTTTTTCCCTTGGGTTTCCCTTTTCTTCTTATGTTTCCCTCTTTTCCTAGTTTCCTAAATATTTTAGATTTCCCTCTTTCCCCTTTTCATTTAGGACTCAAATTGGCAGGTGTAGAAATTAACCCCCTTTTTTCTTTTTCCCTTTTTAGTTAATAATTTTAAATTATCATAAATAATAAAACATTTATTTCCCTTTTTTTTAAAATTTAACCCTACCAGATTTTTATGAATCATTTAAATTGCTTACCCACTTATTATTACAAGATTTAATGAAGAGTCTAATTATTATTTGTGTTGTTTTTATTTTTATTATTATTTTTTTTAAATAGATAGATACAATTTTACCACTAGCATAATTTAGACTTAGACCTTAAATTTTCGTACTGGGCAACATTTTATTAGGGAATTTGTTTTTAAAAATTCTTAACACATTATTCGTCCTAAGTCCATCTAGGTTCATTCATTTATCATCAACAACACAATGTGCCCTTCAAGATGCACTAGGTGCTCCAAGGGTGCCACTCACCTTAATTTGTTTCCCTTGTGCGGCGTGCCCTTCAGGATGCACTACGTGATCCAAGGGTGCCACTCGCCTCTTTCCATTTTTTTTGTGTGACGTGCCCTTTAGGACGCACCACATGCTCCAAGGCTTCCACTCACCTCTTAAATGACTTGGTAGACATCAAAAACCCCTGGATTCAATACTCTGCCAGGTGAACTTGTGAGAGACTAAGGGCCTCTAAGGAATAAGGCCCCCACCTTATTGCGCACCCCTTAAAATCATCGTGAGTGACTGTCGCAGTCCTCCCTCATGGCATTATGGTTCTTCTCAAACTAGGTAAATGTTAAACTACAGTTCGAGCCACGACGAGAGTTCTAGTAGGTTGTGGCAGGGATAATGCCCACACCTCTCCCTCAACATCTCTGGTAGTCGTGCATGACCCCTTTACTCCACATGTGAGTCTGGTCGGCAAGTTATCATCAGCCTGAATCATCAATGAATCATGTCAAAATATATCCATATCATATCATCTAATCAGATGCACTAATATCACAGTAAAACAATCAAACCCCAATGGTACACTCCCTGACTCGATCCAGAGTCCAAGGGGTTCCATCGATGCCTCTGCATCCTCGAGGTCCAAAATCCTGCACACTCAGTAAAACCAAGTTAATAGCACCTGTCTATGTCAATGCAGTAAAACAACATGTCATCAACCTATAACGCCTCATAATCAAAATCAAATGTTTTAATAGCATAATTATCTGGATCATTTGCAAGCAAGTTTCCTCAAAGAATAAGTTCACTCAGTGCACCAAAGAGGGATGTTACATACACCCCCTCTTGGTCTAAACTTCATCCCGAAGTTTCACAATATAAGTGCCAAAATAATGTGTATCACAGTATCATAATTCTATCTATCGAACAAAAATGGAAACTGCTGGTGCATATCATATGCACCCTCCCAGGTCATCGAGTGAGGACTATAGTTGTCCCATTGGACCTTGACCTAATCTACTATTCGACATCGTAGCTGTCAAACCCGACGATCCAAGATGCGGATCGGCTCAGCCGTGAGTGCCCCCTCGTCCGATACCTGCAAGGAACTCATGTCAATAACATGTGTAGGATCACTAATATAATGTCTCAAAGCAAATACATGAAAAACATCATGCAAATGCCTCAAAGAATGAGACAAGGCTATTCAATAGGCTATGGGCCCCTTTCTCTCCACAATCTCGAAAGGTCCCATGAACCTAGGAGAGAGTTTATCTCCCTTTCAAAACTTGATCGAACTCTTATGCGGTTTAACTCGTAAGAAGACTCGATCACCAACCTCGTAACTACGGTCGACACGGTGCGCATCAGCATAACTCTTTTGTTGATCCTGTGCTTCTTTAATCCTTTGTCTTATCATTTGCATTTTCTCTTCCATTTCTTGGATCACTTTTGGTCCCACCAGGATCCTATCCTCAAGCTGATACCAACTCAAAGGTGTCTGACATGGTCGCCCATAAAGAAACTCAAAAGGCACCATCTTAATGGTCCTTTGGTAACTGTTGTTATAAGCGAATTCCACTAGTGGTAAGAATTCTTCCCTACTCTTTTTTTGGTCCATCACGTACATGCACAACATGTCCTCCAAGGTCTAGTTCATTTGTTCAGTCTACCCGTCAGTCTCTCGGTGATACACAGTACTAAATTTAATTTGGGTTCCCAAGGCCTCTTGGAAAATCGTCCAAAATCGTCCAGTAAACATCGATCCTCGATTGGATATAATACTCTTAGGCATGCCATGCAACTTCAGAATCTCACTGATGAAAACTCTAGCTATATTAGGTGTCTGATACATCATACACACAGGAATAAAGTGAGTACTCTTTGTCAGAGTGTCTACTACTATGAAAATCAAGTCATGTCTCCTTGTCATCAGTGGAAATCCAATAATAAAATCCATCGAAATAACCTCCCATTTTGATTCCAGAATAGCGTGTGGCTGTAGTAATTCTGCTAGGTGTCTATGTTCATCCTTTATCTGCTAACATTCTAGACATCTAGCCACATAGTTGACTATGTCTGCATTTAATCCCTTCCAGAAGAATAAGGGTTTAAGGTACGCCCTCATCTTCATGACTCCCAGGTGAGCCATGTAGACCACTCTATGAGCCTCGCCTAGGATCAACATCCTCAACTCGTTGTTCGGTAGTATGTAAATCCAATTTGTAAAACTAAATAAACCATCGCTATCAAACGAAAATCCTTCAAATCTATGTACCATCATTGTGTTTTGTCCGATAAAACCCTCGACCTCTTTGTACCAGTCATCATCACGCTATAAATTTAGAATATTTTAACGTAGATTCATTTGAAGATGCAGCACTGAAAAGATGCGTAATCTCTGACTCAATGCATCTTCCACTCGGTTCATTGTTCCTTTTATGTAAGTAATCTCAAAGTCGTACTTGCTAAGCAATTCCGACCAACGTCGTTGTCGCACATTCAGGTCGCTTTGCGTAAATATGTGTTGTAGTCCATAGTGGTCAGTCTTTAGTTCAAATTTTCATCCAACAAGGTAGTGTCTCCAAAACTTCAAAACATATACAATGGTTAACAACTCCAAATCGTGTGTCGTGTAGTTCTCCTCATGCCTTCTCAGTTTCCTTGAGATGTAAGCGATCACTCGTCCGTCTTGCATCAAGAATCCACCTAAGCCTTCCTTGGATGTGTCAGTGCATACCAAGAAGTCCGCGTCCATGTCAGGGATGTTTAGTATCAGTGCTGATGTCAACAAATCCTTGAGCCTCCAAAATGCTTCCGTGCATTTCTCAGTCCAAAATCCCTCGATGAACCGTCAATAGTATCTTGCTAAACCCTCAAAGCTACTAACTCCTGGGACATTCATCGATGTAGGCCATTCCATAATAGCCTCGACCTTTGATAGATCCATGATTATGCCTTCGCCGAATATGACATACCCTAAGTAGTGAATCTTCGATTGATAAAATGAGCATTTGGACAACTTCCCATAAAATTTGTGCTCTTGCAGACAATGTAGTACCAAGCGCAAGTGCTCGTCATGCTCCTCCATTGTTCGAGAGTAAATCAAAATATCATCAATGAATACTTGGACGAACTTGTCCAAGTACTCACGGAACACCCCATTCATCAAACTCATAAATATCCCTGGGGTGTTTATCAGTCCAAACAGTAAAACAGTAAACTCGTAATGTCCAAACCTCATCTTAAAGGCGGTCTTAGGGATGTCATCTTCCTTGATCTGTAATTGGTGGTACCCTGATTGCAAATCGATCTTTGAGAATACCGGCGTACCCTTCATCTGATCGAATAGATCATAAGTCCTTGGAAATGGATATTGATTCTTTATCGTGACCTTGTTCAATTGATGGTAGTCAATGCAGACCCTCCACAACCCATCCTTCTTTCATATGAAAATAATAGGCACACCCCACGGTGACACACTTGGACGTATCAATCCCAGGTCTAGCAATTCCTTTAGTTTCATTCTCAAATCCTGTAACTCCAAGATCAACATCCGATAAGGCGTTCTCACTATAGGTTCAGTCCCCAGTCTTAGGTCTATGGTAAACTCCAATTCCCTCTACGACGGCATCCCAGGTAACTCCTCCGGAAATACATCCGCAAACTCTCTCACCACCGGAAGGTGTTCTAGACCTTCCGCTACTCCCTTCTCGTTTAACGAAAGGATCACATAAATATTGCACCCCTTGCACAAGCTATTTCGAAGCTGCAAGGAGGAGATGAAACTCAAGGAAACTCCCTGGTTCCGACCTACAATCACACATCTCTATCCCTCATCATCGACCAAGCTTAACCGTTTCATATTGCAGTTGAGTATCACCTCATGTGATTCCAACCAATCCATACCAATCACGACATCATAAGATCCTAAGATAGTGATGTACAGGTTGGCCCTAGTGACAAACTCTCCCAGGTTAAGGATAAATCCCGTAACCTTTCCTCCAACCTTTTGTTTGGCTCCTAAGGCCATCTCTATAAAGATAAACTCATCATGTTCGACTGCCTTTACCTTAATCATTTTTAGCACTGCACCATAAATGAAACTCTCGGTAGCACCGAGATCTATCAAAATACTAAGGGTCTAGTCATCGACGGTACCTATCATCTCGGGCACAGTCGACTAATGCTCTGCCTAGTGGTTATTCACTGTTGCATGAATCCGATGGGCCTTGCCCATATCTCCCATGGTAGTGGGTCCAGCTGATCTAAACTATCTAGTCCTCTCCATAGGGTAGTCACACTGGTAGTGTGTCTCCCCACACGTCCAACACCCCTTCTTCGGCCCAGTAGTCCTAGTACCCAAAGTAGAAGATGACGGCCCACCGGCCTGGAATCCTGGTCTGTTCTGTTGAACATGCCTAAAATGATGTTGTTGCGGTCGAAGCTGCTGTTGATGTTGTGGTCCCCGATAAGGTGTCTATTGCTAAGGCATCGATCGTCGAGGTGTAGTGAAAGTGGATCCCCTCTTGAAGCCACGATACGCTGGTGTATGTCTGGATAGTGCCTGGAGCTGTTGTGCACCAGATGATACTTGCTCTTCTGGTCTTGTTGGAGTCCTGGTCTGACCCCCACTGATAAGCTCCTCCTCTATTATGAGGGCCTTCTGGATGACATCATGCAAGGTTTGAGGCACCAAAATCCTAACCTTGGCACATATGTTCATGTTAAGTCCGAACATGAACCTATTGACGTTAAGTTTCTCAGTGTTAATATGCAGAGCATACCGAAGTAGCTCCATAAAATGGGCCTCGTACTTGAGCACCATACGACCACCCTATCATAAGGCGTTGAACTCGTTGAGATGACGCTCAATGAATTCCTATGATAGGTATCTCTCTTAGAACCGTTCATCAAACAACTCCGATGACACGTCTTCGACAGCCATGTTCAGCTGTGGTAGGAGTTTCTTCCACCATAGAAGAGCGCTTCCTTTTAGTTGGAATACTTCCATGCGGACATTCATGTTGGAGGTATAATCACGAAGTGCAAAGAACATCGTCATATTCTCCAACCATGCCTTGGTGGATACATCGTCCGGGGTACCAAAGAACTCGAGAAATTTGACCTTCTCGAGCTCCCAGTGAATGCTACTAGTACTAACTGAAGCACGCAGTGGAACCTCAGGGGTTGCCGATGCTCTGGCCTCATCTATGTCCAAACGATTGATTAGTGCCTCAGACATGCACTAAAAATATCTCATCATTCCGACCACATCATCAACTGCTATCTGCTCCTGCCCGACAACCTGTTCGTCTCCCTGGGGGTTAGATCCCTCAGGCATGGATGCTACTGGAGGTGTCGCACCTTCTCCCCTAGCACCCCGTTGTCTCCCTCCACGACGTCCACTAACCATGATTACCTGCACGCATACAAGTCAACTCAATTAAAAACATTATAATCAAATCGTATCAACGAAATCCGTAGCTATTTCGAGTCGCGAGTTGAACCTCCCTCTGATACCATATGTAATGACCCCATCATTACGACAAGAAGCGAAGCAGTTTTTTTTTGTTTTCATTTTTTTTTTAGGAGTTAAGAGGCAAGAAAGTGACGATGATAATAGTTTAATCAAACAACTGACGACGAACTCTACCACGTAGTCTAGGGAACAAGTTACGATGACACCACACACCGACTCAAAACAACTGGCAAAAATGCGCAAAATAACAAGGAGGATGACTACCCTTTTGATGCAAACATGACCATGCCTACAAGCTAAGGGACAACACCCCCATCCCAACATCACGGCCTATATGAACAAATGCTAGAACCTCAAGGCGTGCGGACCTAACGCCTGAAGGCATTCGACCCTTGTGCCAAGAGAAACTTGCACGCTTGTCAGCACTCACACAAAAGAACCTACTCCAACCAAGATCTCATTCACCGCTATCCCCCAGGGTGCACCATGATCCCCTCATGAGGAATCATGTTGTTCCCCAAGTGATATATGCGTCAATAACCTTGGCGGAAAACAAAAGGGACCAAGACTTAAGAAAACTCCGATGAGCTAAGAACCGAATAATGACTGGGAGACTATACCTACCCCACACAAAGGTTGATGAGGCACAAGAGGACGAAGACAAAGGGTGACACCAGCCCACACGACATCGTCCCCGCCCCCAACCAATCACCCAGTTTAACTGGTCTATGATTACATTCAATTTTAACAAGGGTTCCATTCTAACGGGGCACGTCAAGTTACAATTAGACAATAATGCATTCTCTAAATAAACGTTAATAAAATTAATTTTGCAAATCTAAGTGGTCAATAATAAAACCATAATTATAAATTCCCTCTATCCTTAATTAAAATTCAATCTAGCGAGTCTAAAATTTTCAATCCATTCCTTACTTACCAATCAAATTTTAATCTTTAACACAACCTAATCGGTCATGTCTATGTTAATCCATATTCTCCACCCAACTAGACATTAACTTAAATAACAACATTTACAATGTTAAAGTAGAATTCTATCATTGTAACACTTATGAACAATTAAATCTTAGCATGTAATCTAGTTATATTGACTAAACTAACAGTAGTATTTGTCTAATAATATTAGAAGGGAACTGCTAACTATTAGCAGGGCTGGAGCAATTTATAGAGGAAATTAACATAGCGGTTACCTAACAATTAATATAGAAATAACAAGAAAATTACATGAACATTAACACGACAATTAAAAGTGCACTAACAAGGTAGTTTACATGACTATTGTCAAAACAAGTAATACAACAATAGCAATGCATTTAAGGTGTTAGTTAACATTTAACTCGTTGTGTGATTTAATCCAAAGAATGAATCTGTTAGCCATTTACATTGTTGTAGCAATTGTTCTGGCAATTAATATGACCATTACATATCAATGTATCTAGCAATAACAAGGCATTTAACTCACTGGTATCCATTTTATTTGCTGGAAAAAATCAAGGCAATTAATGCGACCATTACATAGCAATGAATCTAGCAATAGTAAGTCATTTAACTAACTGTTATCCATTTAATTCACTATGGAAAAACTAGCAAAAACGCAGTGCCCACATGGTGGCCAATCGTGCCTAGTCGACAACAACTCAACAATTAAAGGAAAACGTATCCAATCAACATCAACGCAGTCCATCACTCAAGGAAAAACATAGTCACAGTTTGAAGGTGAAATCGTGGTTATTACTGCAAGTCAGTTATGAATTGAATAGAAAGAAAAAGTGGTGGGGGAATTCAACACGCACACAGTCAATTTTTATTTACCAAAACCGTGGTCATTCTGGCAAGTGAATTTAAGATTTAAAAGGCCAAATTCGTGGTTGATTTCTACAACAACTCATTCCATCGTTTAAAAGCAAAAACATGGTCATTTAAAATGACAATCTTGGTCTCATTTGAAAGAAAAAACGTGGGAATTTAAAACAACAAACTTGGTCTCATTTGAAAGAGAAAACATGGGCATTTAAAACAACAAACTCAGTCTCATTTGAAAGCAAAAAGGTGGGCATTTAAAATAGTAAAATTAGTCTCATCTCAGAGAAAAAACGTGGGCAATTGAAACAATAAACTTAGTCTCATCTGAAAGAAAAAACGTGGGCAATTAAAACAACAATCTCGGTCTCATTTGAAGGCAAAACGTGGGCATTTAAAACAACAAACTCAGTCTCATTTGAAAGCAAAAACGTAGGCAATTTAAAATGACAATCTCTAGCAACATTTAAAAGAAAAAACGTTTTTCTATTTCCAGGACACCAATACCAAATGCAGACATGAATCAATTCATTTTTCCATTGCCAGAATACAAATACAAAATGCAGACATGAATCAATTCATTTTTCCATTGCCAGAATACTAATACAAATTGCAGACATGAATCAATTCGTTTTTCCATTGCCAAAATACAAATACAAAATGAAGACATGAATCAATTCATTTTTCTATTGCCAGAATACAAATACAAATTGCAGACACCAGTAAGAGAACTGAAAGGATCCAATCATTCAAGGAAAACAATGGAGGTAGATGGCTGATAGGTTCGTCCTTTTCTCATCATCCTCGCATAGAAAGGTAGGTCATTGAGATCCATAGATCTATTAACGTCGAAGCAATGACCATAGATTAGGCTCCTGGCCGACTACCCAGGTGAGGACTGATGAGCTAGGGATGATAGGAAAAACCACCACAATGGTCACAATCAAACACCACAAGGAGGTCAAGACATGCGGGGAAATGAAGGCCATGGGAGTCAATCAATCATCGAGATAGGATATGAAAGAAATTCAGTCATCAATATAGACAATCAGTTTACTTACTCAATTAAACATGCAGATCCAATCATAAATCCTACAACAATCTACCATACAAAATGAAGAGAGTGTATTGTTGCCTGATCGCCTGCTCTGAGTGACATCCCACGCGCTCCGTGCAACTCCAGCTTGCCGACCAGTGAAACTTCACCGGTACCTCCCAGCCAATGCTAGGGGTACTCTTCTTCCCCCTTAACCCCCCAAGCCACAAAGGGGCCACAGACACTATCTAGAGATTCAGCTAGCTCCCATCTCGCCTCGCAAGACCGAGCTACCACTCCTCACCGAGCTAAGTATCCCAACTCTCACAAGCTAAGTCAGTTAAGTAGATATTTCTGCAACATAACGTTACGCAAACAAGAGATATCCTCCATCCTTCTCCTCCCTTCATTATATAGAGTTTCGAAGTCCCTTACTTTCCTAAAATCTCATTTAATTAAGTTTTTTTTAAATTAAATCCTAAAAATTCCTCCCCATACAAGTGTCACCCATCGTCTTCATTCCTCCACAAATTAATTTCCTTAATTAACTATTTTCCCTTATTTCCCTCACCCACCTAGAGTCACTCCTAGGTGTCCCCAAATTCTCTTACAGGTTTTAATGACTTTCCCCATTATCAATTTGCTAGTTCAGTTTTAAATTAGAAAGTTCTTAATGGTAGATACCTTACTAAGTTTGACTTTCTTCTTTTTCCCTTGGGTTTCCCTTTTCTTCTTATGTTTCCCTCTTTTCCTAGTTTCCTAAATATTTTAGATTTCCCTCTTTCCCCTTTCCATTTAGGATTCAAATTGGCAGGTGTATAAATTAACCCCCTTTTTCCTTTTTCCCTTTTTAGTTAATAATTTTAAATTATCATAAATAATAAAACAATTATTTCCTTTTTTTTTATATTTTACCCGAACAGATTTTTATGAATCATTTAAATTGCTTACCCCCTTATTATTACAAGATTTAACGAAGAGTGTAATTATTATTTATTTTGTTTTTATTTTTGTTATTATTTTTTTAAAATAGATAGATAAAATTTTACCACTAGCATAATTTAGACTTAGACCTTAAATTTTTGTACTCGGTGACATTTTATTAGGGAATTTTTTTTTACAATTTTTTAACACTTTATTCATCCTAAGGCCATCTAGTCTCATTCATTTATCATCAACAACGCGACATGCCCCTCATGATGCACTAGGTGCTCCAAGGGTGCCACTCACCTTAATTGGTTTCCCTTGTGCGATGTGCCCTTCAGAACGCACTGCGTGCTCCAAGGGTGCCACTTGCCTCTTTCCATTTTTCTTATGTGACGTGCCCTTTAGGATGCACCACGTGCTCCAAGGGTGGCACTCGCCTCTTGACTGACTTGGTATACATAAAAAACCCTTGGAGTCAATACTCCTCCAGGTGAACTTGTGGGAGACTAAGGGCCTCTAAGGAATAAGGCCCCCACCTTATTGTTTGCCCCTTAGAATCATTGTGAGCAACTATCATAGTTCTCCCTCATGGCATCGTGGGTCCTCTCGAACTAGGTAAACGTTAACCTACAGTTTGAGCCACGATGGGAGTTCTAGTAAGTTGTGGTAGGGTTGTTGTCCACACCTCTCCCTCAACATATCTGGTAGTCATGCATGACCCCTTTACTCCACATGTGAGTCTGGTCAGCAAGCTATCATTAGCCTGCATCATCAACGAATCATGTCAGAATATATCAATATCATATCATCTAATCAGATGCACTAATATCACAGTAAAACAATCAAACCCCAATGGTACACTCCCTGACTCAATCTAGAGTCCAAGGGGTTCCATTGATGCCTCTACATCCTCGAGGTCCAAAATCCTGCACACTCAGTGAAACTGAGTTAATAGCACCTGTCTATGTCAATGCAGTAAAACAACATGTCATCAACCCATAATGCCTCATAATCAAAATGAAATGTTTTAATAGCATAATAATCCAGATCACTTGCGAGCAAGTGTCCTCAAAGAATAAGTTCGCTCAGTGCACCAGAAAGGGATGTTACACTTCATAAGGAACCTCATCCTCCTTCACATATATAATTAAGGACTAAAGGAAGTCCACTTCATAGAAATAGTAACTAAGGATTATGTACATGTAAAATATAAATTTCTCTTAATATTTACCACATCAATGAATCTATGAGTTAAGCATCTAGAGATAGTAATTAAATAAAGGTATCATCCTAGTGATTCCACTTAGGAAAATTGAGAACATACTAGAATATGAAAAATTTAAAAGAAATGTTTGACATAATCATGCTCATAAATCCCAAAACAATTTTATCAATCCTGACCATAAAGCTGGGCCCTAAATGGAATCAATTGTAGTGGTAAGCTTACGTTCATTGTGTATCATCGTCCTTATGGTATATTATTTTAATCATCAAACATTATTGTATGTCACTATGTCAAGTACCGAGGGGTCATAATGCTAAGAGTTCCCTCTCACCCAGGTATGCTTAAACATCTTATATCATTGTGCTTTTTATTATCAAGCTTGTTATTTATTTTTCGACAAAATACAAATGGTGGTGTGGAAGATAGGCCGGATTCAAGAGTTGACCAAGTTAAGATAGGATTTTAAAAATAGTTAGATGCTCCTCAACTCATAACCTTGTGACTTGAATCCCTCCTTCACTGCAACTGACGAAGATGGACTTGATGATAATCTTAGGTAGTTGGCATTCCTTCTTAATCATGCTTTCTAATCGTAGAGACCTCACTGGTACCTCCGAGCCAATCCTAGGGGAACTCTTCTTCCCCCTTATCCCCCCCCAAGCTGCAAAGGGGCCATGCATAAAAAACCAGAAAAATACTCTAACTCATAGCTCACCTCGCAAGGTAGAGCCACCACTCTCTCTCAAGATGGGTATCCCAACTCTCACAAGTAAAACCAGTCAAAAATTATGCAGGATAATTTTACCCATAACTAATGTGATCCTTTTCCCCTCTTTAGCATTTTCTTTATAGGAGTTTCCTTAATGACAACTCTTCACTTGCACAATTAATTCACTTTTTAATTAGATAAATTACAATTACTTCTCCCTTACACTTGTCACCCTTTCCCCAAGTTGCACAAGTAAATCCACATTTTATTTTAATTAAAGTCAATTTCCCTCACCCTTCCTAAAGGCACTCCTTAAATCACTCGTAGTTGTCTCTTTATTCCCCTTATTTCCAATTAATGGTTGACGCCTTACTAAATCTGAGTTCAATTAAAAGATGAGTCTTCTTTTCTTTCACTACACACATGTGTCTTATCAAATCTTTAGATATATTTCACTTTTTTTTTTTAATTCTTAACTTGATTTAATTCATCCTCTTTTTATTTAATTTATAACTTAGTTTTATTTTTCTTACCCAAACTTAGACTTAGGATTAAATTTTGAATAGGCTTAGACTTTCATTTGGGATGTAAAATTAATAATTTCAATCCTTAATTAATTAATTAATTAAGACAACGTTTAAATATTTTACAAGGGCTTAATTATTCACTCAAGGTTTTGTAGGCCACCTAGATTCATTGACTCAAGTGCTCCAAGGGTGCCACTTGCCTTTGACTGGTTTTGGTAGTTCTCCAACCCTTGGAGTCAACACTCCATTCAGGTGATCTTGTGAGAGACTAAGGGATTCTAAGGAATAAGGACCCCTCCTTATTGCACGCCCTTTAGAATCTTCGTGAGAGACTCTCTCAGTCTACCCTCACGACATTGTGGACTTCTCGGACTAGGTAATCATTAACCTAAAATTAGAGCCATGACATGAGTGCTAGTAAGTTGTGATAGAGACTCTGCCACACCTCTCCCTCAATATATGGTCTATGTGCATGGCACCTTTACTCCGTATGTGAGTCATATTAGCAAGCAATCGTCAACCTACATCCATCAACGAAACTCTATGAATGTACCATATAGAAAATCATACTATAATCAATCATATTGCACATATACATAAATAAAATACTCAAACCAATACAATCCACTCCCTAACTCAATCCAGAGTCCAAGGAGGTCCATTGATTCCATGAACATCCACACTCTATCAATGTTCTGCACTGTCAGGGAAAACTCATCAATAACATCTATCAATACACATATATCAAATAACATTGAATCATAATCCATCAACATCATCATAAGAATCCATAAGAGAAACAAATAACCATGTACTATAACTAGATTCGTTGCACACAAGTGTCCTGAAAGAATAATTCGATAACATGTGCTCACAAGAGAGGGATGTTACAGCCATATTTATGGTCATTACTACTTACTTTGACATAGATTAACCTATGTTTATGTTCGATTATTATTTTCACCCTCTTTTCTTCTATAATGCTAATTGTTTCAATTTCTTATTTATGTTTTAGTTCTTCTTTTAATATTTCTAGTGTATCATCATCTTGTTGTTCTTTTATACAAAAAATTATGAGGTTCAAGGATCTTTTTCTACCCTCATGATCCAACTCAATTAGTTGATTCATTTCCTCTTTGATGGGTTTGATATCTAGTTTGTTTCCCAAACTAATTAGGGCCAAATTGTTAGTTGATTTTTCTTCTATCTCTTTAATCGCATCTCTCATCTTGAGATTGGTTTCAACCTCTCCTTATTGGGTTGATTGTTTTTTCTTTTTTTTTTTCCATTTCTTGTATTCTAGCCTCCATTTTCTGCAACTAATATTCTATTCTCTATATATGTCTGAATATTTCCTTGTGTTCATGCAATCTATATNATATATATATATATATATATATATATATATATATAACCAACATAAATTTATCAACCAATATTCATAATCGACAAAGTTGTTGCATTGTATGTGCCAGTAATAAGCAACTTAAATCTAAGTAATAAGAATAGTGGAGATTAAACTATTTATACATCTTAAACTCTAGTTTTACACAGGAAGCATAACGTTATCAAGCCTTCCATTTATTGACTCATGTAATTTGAAAGATGAAATCTTGATAATGCAAGGAGAATAATTTCTAAACCTTAGTAACTACCCTTCACATGTTGCCTATTACACATTAAATAAAAGATCTAGTGCACCACACACTTGTCAAACTCACACTAACACAATCCCATTCAGAATTCACTCACTCCTTCTTATTGATAAATATTTAATCAATTATACAAGTCCAACATAATACACACACTTTATAAATTCATATTTTAACTCGATAGGAAATCAAAATAACATGTACAGAAATTAAAATAATAGGTACATGAAATCAAAATAATGGGTACCAAAATACAAATCTACACTAATCAATTTATAATGAGCTTATGAATTGGATCATTAGGCCCTTGACGATAATAATGGGAAATCTAAAAACTCAGAGAATATTGGATTCTAAAGAATGCAAAAGACCATGAATCTTAGATTTATATTAATCTTCAACAAATGAATTTACAGAAAGTGTGTGTTCATAATGTAAATCGGACAACACAACAGTATATCATTACATCTCTCTTCCGTGAGGCCTATGCGGTATTATTTATACATAAAAATCTAATGGGAAGGGATAGAACTGAATTCCCACACCTTAGGATATGTGCAACAAATTTTACAATTTTAGAAATTTGGCCATAACAAAAATATGGCTAATGTAGCACCAAAGATCCATCCATATCTCCCTATATGTTGTGAATTTTTAGAAACTATTTATGGGATTTTTAGTTAGTTGGGTTTTCTAAAATCCTAATTGGTGGTTTTGCAGGATCTGTTTCCGTCCACATGAAAATCAAGGGGCAAAAACACTAACTAGAAATTTTGTTCATTTTTTGTTGAATCATTCCCCATGAACTGGAGGCCCACACATGGGATCTAGGTGAATTAAAAGACACATTTTTTCATGTCGACGTCATTTTGGAGAAAACCCATGTTCCCAAATTTCAACATTCACCCTCATCAGCTCGAAAATCAAGCCAAAAATATGGTACCAGATGCTTATAGGATATTGGTACCAGATGATCTTGGAATGTTATGGTACCAAATGGTTTCTTGAATGTCCTGGTACTAGATGATATGAAGTGTGAGTACCATATGACCTGGAGTGTGAGTAACAAATGACCTGTCTTAATACGATTTCCACAACAAGCCTATTAGATGGAATAAAACATATAGATAAATGTTCTAACTAACAATAAACCATGAAAATCATAGGCTTAAACATTTATTACCTCATGTACACCAAAT
This sequence comes from Picea engelmannii, assembly GCA_009831015.1. Lineage (NCBI taxonomy): Eukaryota > Viridiplantae > Streptophyta > Pinopsida > Pinales > Pinaceae > Picea > Picea engelmannii. The sequence goes on from ML778517.1 coordinate 776,179, forward strand.
AACAGTCAAATGGGTGTATCATCGAGAAAAATGAATGGATTACTCATGTTTTTAAGAAAAAATGATTAATATGGAAGGAAAAATGAGGTGACTATAGATGTCAAAAGGGAGACCCAACACCTTCTAACAATCTAAATTTTCTATCAAGAATTGCATATAACTATGTTTGGATTTTAACTTCTCTCTCTACTCTCCTTTTATCTAATCATTATGTATGTTCATAACGTATATATTGATATACTTTATTATTTTTTGTAATAATAATATATCTATATTTGTTATCCATTTTTTTATAATTTTTTCCTAAGGGAAAAAAATCTATATTTTTGTTGGTAAAACAAAAATACGTAGTGAGATGTTCTTAAGTGTTTTTAATCCCTTTACATGAAATTACTATGTTCGATCTATGATCATGAAATAATTGAAGTTTGTTTATGTTAATTTACATATGTAACATTTTCAATGTTAAGTAATACATTAACATTCATCCAATGATCTATGAAAGCCCATCCTTATACAAAATTTGAGATAAAAAACTGAAAATACTAAGGTTAGTTCCATGGTTCATGATTATATTCTACAGTATGTCCATCTCCATATTTTAAAAGTTCATCTGCAACATTGTTCCCATCCTTATAAATATTAGACATATATGTTTATGAGAAAGAACTAAGTAGATTAAGAACTTTATCATACATGGGTCGTAATATAAAATTCTCAAGGGAAATTTCTTTGCACATCCATCGGATAACCGACATTGACTCTCCAAAGCTTTTTAATTTGGTTACTCCAAACTCTTGTGCTAGTTTCAAAACTAGCTTTAAAGCCATCATTTCATAGAAGTTATTAGTTTCATGACTAATTCTAGCTTGAAAACAAATATTGTGATACAAATATAATTATAATATTCTTCCTTAACCTCCCTTAGAAGGGTTCCCCTAGAAACACAATTGAAAAAATACCATGGAATATTCTTATTTATTGCCACTTCACTTTGCCTATGAGGGGTAGTTTTTTCTTGCACATGTGGATAGACATTTAAAATATTTATGGCATGAACAATACATTCTATGGGGAGTGTCTATTTGTCTTCAAACAACTTTATATTTTTGGCAAGCCATACTCCTTGGGATATGTTGAGAGACAGTTCTCTGATCTTAAAAGTCTCCTTTCTAGTACACTAGGTTATGATGACCTCTTCGATACTTCTCCCATTCCATAAATTCTCGATCCATTCCACCTCTTTTCGTACCTCTATCAACATTTTCATTTTTTTAATTATTATATTATATTAATGTAATTAAAACAAATTTTAATAATTATTGTATATTTATGAAATGATTATGTATAAATGTATATGTATAATTGTATATATTTTAAAATGATATATTAATTTTTAATTATGTGTGTATTAATTATATTGAAATATAAGATTATAGGTGTATTATTTTGTAATATTTTAGTATAATAATATTTTACTTTATATAATTATATAAACTATATTTTGATGTAGTTACTATGATGTTGATAAAAATATGATAACATATATTATGATTTTACATTAATGTAATTAGGAATTTTTTAATAGTTATCATATATATATATATATATATATATATATATATATATATATATATATATATATATATATATATAAGAGATACTTAATATGTTTTAGCATTAATATCATATTGGTATTAATTTTAATTAATATAGATTATTATTATATATATATTTATGTGTAATATATTAATTATATTAGGAAAGGAAATTATGATTGTAATAAATTTTAATATTTTAATATAATAATACGAGATTTTTTATATAATAATAATAATATTTAATTATACATATAATTCTATAAATGTATGTTGATGTGGTATATGGGTGTAATGGTTAAGAATATGTGTTTCTTCTTAGGACGTTATAACTTTAAATCCAGAAGGAATAGGTGTGAAGGAATAGGTGTGTACACCTTTGTAGACACCCTTGTCTCACAAATAAGAGGGTCTCATACACTAATTTGATGTCTAACTTGGAAGTGACCTTTAAGATTAGATTATTATTATTTTTATTATTTCAATATTATATAATTAAATTATATATTGTAATGTTTTTAAAAATAATTTTAATTTTAATACTAAAAAATAGTTATGGTATATTAATATATTTAAGCAAATTTTAGGTTTTTTATATATTTATAATTAATAATAAATCATTATATAAATGATTAATAACTTTTATTTGGTGCTTTTTTAGAATGATTTTAATTCATAACTTAATTTTCATTATTAATATGATTAATATTATATTATCAATATTTATTTTGTTTTATTTTTAATTATATTTTTATTTTGTGTTGTAATTTATTTTACCAAATCCTTTTTTATTTAAACAAACATTTCAACCTTTGAATTATTTAATTTTATTATCAATTAATTAAGTTACATAATTTTATTGGTCTAAATTTTTGGACCAATCACTTAATAATGGGTGGAGTGTCCTTTTGAAACATTGGGAACATTTTATAAGTATAAAAACAATTTATTTCCAAAACACTTTTCATAATCATGTATAGTTCTATATAGATTAATATGGTTGAATATGGTTGAATATGTTTGGTAATTGTTTACACATTTTACTATAGTTGACTATGATCAACCATGTTTGACCATTGTTAATTATGGTTGAGTAGAGTCACTATGGTTGACCATATTTGATTATAATTTACCATGTTCCATTATGGTTAATATTTGTTGAATATTGCTAACATTGCTTGATTGTGTTTGTCTATGGTCAACTTTGGTTGACCAAGTTAGACTATGGTTAATTACGGCTAACAATGCTTAACTATGCTCGACTATGTTTGACTATTTCTAATTATGGTCAATCCTGGTCAATGATCGTTGACCATGTTTAAAGTCCATCCTTAACTTGATTATACATTTCAGCCATTGGGCAGGTTTGACTATGATCTAATTTTGGTTGACCATGATCAATCATGGTTGATCGTGGTTATTCATGTTTGACTATGAATGACAATAGTTAGTGATGTTTGAATATGTAAAATTTGGTTAAAAATGGTTGAGTTTGGTTGAGTTTGGTTGGCCATGGTTGACTATGGTCGATCGTGGTTAATGATGGTGGATCATGCTTGGTTGTGGTTGTTTATGGTTGACCATGATGACCACGTTCACTATTGTTCGACATTGTTGACTTTTGTTGAGTATGTTTTTCCATGGTTGACCATGTCTAACAATGGTTGATTAATGTTACAATAGACCATGTAGGCATAAAAATATGACTTATGTCAACTTGTGACGTTCCTTGTTGGTGATGTCACATTGTGACATTGTTCTTGGTTCACATTTGTTGAATTGTCACACTTTTGAAGGGTTATGTTGGATCATGATGTTTCTTAATGGTTATGTTTCATTGCAACATTCATCTTGGGTGACTAATGTAAAGTTGCTCCATTCCTCAATGGTTATGTTGAATTGTATTGTTCATCAAAATTTATGTTGCATTGGGACATTAAGAGGTCAAATTCAATATTATGACTAACTATGACAGAAACAAGTTTGTAATATGGTTATATCTATTTTTTTTTTGTGAATAAAAAGTGGATCCTTATATTAATTTCATCTGAAGGTTTACAAAGTAGATATGCAGCCTAATTGCATACACCAAAGAGCTATCAGTGAATCCATTAGGACGAGATCAATGGTCTAGATTTCCTTGGAATCAACGGTCTAGGTCTTCTCTCGCTTATTGCAATTTCCTGTTTCGCGACATTGCGGCTTGGGAAGATAGCTTCCTTCATGCTGCGAACTCCCGATAGTTGAAAACCCATAATTCCCTCACATCATTTTCATGGGACCAGATTGACGATCCAGATCTCTTTTGGTGCCAATGACCCTGATCTAATCTCGATTATCGTGATTTCACATTTCACAATTTTGCGACTTTGGGGAGTGGCTTCCTTCAAGCTTTGGACTCCCGATAGCTGAAATCCCAAAATTCCTCGCATCATATCAATGGGACCAGATCGACAATCTAGATCTGTTCTAGTTCCAATGGTCCTAATCTAATTGCGATTTCACATTTCATGATTTCACGACTTTGGGGAGTGGCTTCCTTCAAGCGTTGGACTCCCGATAGCCGAAATATCAAAATTTCCTCGCATCATATCAATGGGACCAGATCGATGATCCAGATATGTTCTGGTTCCAATGGTCCTGATATGATCATGCTTATCGCGATTTCGTGACTTTGGGGAATATCTTCCTTCAATCTTTGGACTCCCGATAGCTGAAATCCCAAAATTTTATCGCATCATATCCATGAGACCATTTCGACTGTCCTGATCGCTTTTGGTACCAACAGTCCTGATCTGTTCTTTCTTATCACGATTTTACATTTCATGATTTCGCAACTTTGGGAAACAACATCCTTCGACCTTGTAACTCTCGATTGCCAAGGTTCTGATGTCTTCTATCAACTGTTGATCTTCTACACTGATCCTTACAGTAGTCTTCTCCCCTGAGCTTCAGATCATTTCTGACTTGGAAGGAATACTAGGTAGGCAAAGGTGGCACCTCATTTAGATTGGGGTTGTCCAGCTGGGTAATCTCTTCGCATTGGAGCTAGAGGGGAGAGCTTTGGGACTTCCTGGGATATTGGAGATTGATCTGTTGCATTGAGTCTACTCTTGCATTGGCCAGTCTGTCTGCAATGTTGTTTTCACTTCGCCTAATGTGTGAGGGGGTTAGAGTTAGAGAAGGCCTGAGAAAATCCTGGAAGCTGTGAAGAGGGCCAAGGAGGTGCCAGGTGGGAGTGATTATTCTTGGGTCTCTTCCATTCAGTATTTTTGTTGCCAAGTCTATTATGATTTTGGAGTCTCCTTCAATAATCAGATGGGTTAGATTTTGATCTAGAGCCATTTGCACCCCTTTGATGAGACCCCATATTTATGTTGAATTGTTGGTGTTGGATCCGAGATTTCCCGTAGTTAGGCTTTGAATTTTGCCCAATTTGTTTCTTATGACCACTCCATAGCCTGAGTGTCCTAGATTTCCTTTTGAAGCTCCATCAAAATTGACCTTTCTGAAGCCTGGTGGGGGGGGAAACCACTTTGAGGGACTAAGGGCTTTTGAAAATAGAGGGGGTTGTTGAGGAAGGGTGGAATGGGAAAACGAGAAGACCTAGGATTTGAGGATCGAGAGCTCACCTGGGTTGGTGGGGAAGTCTTCCTCGAACCATGAATGTAGCTGGAGAGTTTCCTGGAGATACAAGAGGATTGTATTCCAGAGGAGGGTAGGAGGAGACGGCTGAGAGTGAAAGATTCTTATGTTCCTCTCTTTCCATATTTTCCACACTATGAAGCTTGGTAAGAGTTTCCAGACTCTGTTCAAGATAGGACTTTTGAAGGGATCAAAGCCCCACTCCCTGATGGTGTTGATGATGTTATTTTTAACTCGATTCATTCTTCTCATGAGATGAGTGGCTTGGTTCCATATGTTCTCACTGAGTAGACAATTATTAAGGAGGTGCTCCATGGTTTCTTCCTGGAGATGACAGAGATGGAAGATCGAGGGGCCAATGAAACCTCGTCTCTGGAGATTGTCCCATGTTAAGATCTTATTATGTAGTAGAAGCCAGAGGAAAGTAGAGATTTTGGGCCAGAGTTTTGATTTCCATATTGTTGTCCAGATGTTGTCTTTCTGAAGGTTATGGAAATTCTCCTGTAGGGTGTAGCCCTCCTTGAGAGTGAAGCTTCCATGAGGTGTGTATCCCCATATGAGAATGTTTGGGTCATAGATGATTTTAGGGGTGAAATTTCGCTCATGGGCGAAATTAAGGGGCCTCTAATTTTTTATTGGGCGAATTTTTTGTATTAGAATGATTTTTTTAAACTTATTTCATTAGCCCATAATTTATTTTAGGGTAAAAATCGTGTACAGGGTTAGCCCATGTTTTTAGGAGGGATAGAGGAAAACGAATTATATTTAGCCCCTGAAATTTGGAGGAACAAGCTTCCATTAGCCAAATTTCTAGAAATATGGGAATTTATGATAGCTTCTTCGCCCTGCCATTTGGTAAAATTGGGGTTTATGGTTTAATTTCGCCCAGATTTTGTGGTATGGGCAATGGGCACTCAACACTGGGTAGATACAGCCTACAATCCTCCCTTTGGCCGATTTCAATCTTCCCTTTGCCCAATTTCCAAAGAACATGGAGATTTTTGGCCCTCCCACATGGTATAAATTATATGGGATCTGAAATGCATTCCCTAGTTTACATCTTCGTTCTTATTTGAATTTCCCCTTTGAGGTTTGACAGCTTCTTCTATTACCTCTTATTTCCCCTTTGGCCCTTGAGATTTACGGGTTTAGTATTTTACAGTTTACTCTTGGACTTTCTTCTGGTTGGTAACGGCCCACGGGTTACTCCCAGGTTCAGCCCAGGCACCAGTTGGCAGTGAGTCGTGACCATATTTTTTTAGTCCAAGACCCCGCTCGCAGAGGAGGACCCCACTCGCGGCTCCGCACTAAGGCTCGACCACAGTGGCAATTTGCAAACTCACATATATGATTGGTGTAGTGGCGGCTTCAGAGAAGTGCTTACTAATTTTGTATTTTCTTAAAGCCTTCCTTTATATGTTCTACTGTTGATATTTATGTCAAAGCTGTGAAGAAAATCAGGGTTTATATCCTTCTTATTGTTATGATGATGGATATATTGTTGCATTCAAAGTTTTACAAATTACTTCAGTTGATATCCATCTCCCTTGGTCGCCTTCCCCCTTTCAAGCACTCTAAACACTCCATGTCACCTCCTGATGTCTAAGTAGGATCCGTTCATCACAAGTATTATTAGTAAGGTCAACATCATGTTTTTGTATTTCATTGTTGCATTGTAAAGCAGCATTAGTTGAACTAGAGCATTCCACAGTTTCAACCAAACTCTCTTCCACAGCTCTACCCTCTGTGTTGTATGGCATATTTGTTTCAAATTCAAAGCCAAATTCATCCAGAGGTCCCTATATGTGATTGAATGCCCTAAATGAACTGGCTAGGTTGGTTGGACTGAGCAAGTGGAACTAGTGATTGCAAAATAAGGTCCCCTTCTTCAATCATGGTTGGAAATTTACATGGAACTGAAGACTTCATTATGGATGTAGAGAGAACCAAAGGTTTCCCCTTCTCATTGTCATCTCCTAATTTTAATGTAGGATTAATGATTGGTCTAAACTTTTGTGTGGTGCTTGGAATGGATATTGTCAAAGTAAGGCTCTTTGCATTGATCATTGTTGGTTCTTTACTTGGAATGTGGACATCCTATGAACACTTCATGGTGGGTGCAGTTAGACCCAAGAGTTTTCCTACCTCTATCATCT
>ML778517.1:800203-861431 GCA_009831015.1 Picea engelmannii
CAAGATTTTATAATTCAGTGAAATATTCGCCAATATTTTACAAGATTATATAATTGACTAAAATATTCACCAAAAAATTATATATACATTTTATATTATTGATAAAATAGCCTTCAATTTTTCCTATGTATCATGGGGATTCGTCCATTTATTATACATATAAATTTAGGGGGGGTTCTTAAAATCACCCCTGTTTGGGTCTATACTTTTACTGATTCTCCTCCGGGTTGTTGTGTGTTTCCATTGTTCCAGGTCACCATTCATTGCCACTTGGATTTCCTGATGAGTTGATTTCCATCTTCGTCAGGGAGAGCCACTGGGGGTTTCTGTCCACATATCTACCACTTTGAGAGTGGAAAGATATTGAATGTGATTTCCATATGATTGTAGATTTTCTTCCAGTCGAAGGGGTGGCATTTTTTGCCAACAATCCATCCAAAAGAGAGCACTCTCACCATTGCGGAATTCCAATAAAGCATGTGCCTATATGAGTGTTTGATTTTTCCAAGCCTCATTCCAGATGTTGGAGACCGAAATTTCCCCCTACATTCTTATAAGTTGACTTTGGTGTGTATTTGGGGAATATTTGCATTTCCAGAGTTTTGCCCAGATCTTTGTTGGCGTTTTGAGCCATCTCCACCAAATTCTCGCTCTCGTGATGCTATTTAATTTACCAGGGTCCCGAAGGCTCAAACCACCTAAAGATTTAGTCTTGCAGATTTTGTCCCAGCTAACTAAGGCCCATTTTTTGTTCGATTTGTGTCCATGCCAAAGAAAGTTTCTTTGCATATTCCTAATTGTTTTATAACTGATTGGGGGGGAATCCAGGGCTAAGAAGAGGTAAGATGGGATGGTCTGGAGGACTTAATTGAAGAGAACAATTATGGATGGAAGGTTGAGGGAACGAAAGGTCTAGTTATTGAGACGATTGGTGATGGAGAGTAGGAGGGAGTCCTAGGAGATGTTTTTGGTTGTTGATTCAAAGAGAGGGAGTCTCAGGTAGCGAGAGGGTAGAGTGTAGATAGGGGTATTCAAAATTTGAGAAAGGTGATGTTGTATTTCCAAAGGAGTATTGAAAATGAAGAGCTGCAATTTGGTTAGATTAAAGGTGGTGCCGGAGGCTTTGCTGAAATATGAGAGGATGGAGCTTAGTTTTATTGATTCTTGCACGATGGGGGTATTCATTAGTAGAGTGTCATCAATAAATTGGCTATGGGAGGCTGTTGGTTCTAATCCGTGAAGAGGGAGGCCTTGGAGGGAACCATTTTGAATTGAGGTCTTGATATAACATCATAGTCCTTTAGCCATTATGACAAAAAGAAAAGGGGAAAGAGGGTCTCCTTGCCTTATCCCTCTTGAGGGGGAGAGGGGTTGAGAGGGGACACCATTGTCAAGGATTGAGAAGAAGGTAGAGGATATTAGTTTCATTATCCAGTAGACCCAATCCCTATCGAAATTGAAAGCCGATAGAAGAACTTTCATATATTTCCAGCTTAATTTATCAAAATCTTTTGAAAGGTCAAGTTTTAGAAGCAAAGCTGGAGTGTGGGTGATTTTGAGTGAGTGAATGATTTCATGGACAAGAATGACACTATCCATTATTTCCCTTCCTTTGACGTATCATGATTTCTCCTTGGAGATGATGAAGGGTAGAATAGGCTTGAGTCTTAGAGCTATGACCTTGGAAATGATTTTGTAGATCATGTTTCAAAGAGCTATGGGTCTGAAGTTCCTTGGGTTTATGACTCTTTCCTCTTTGGGTATTAGGGTTAGGAAAGTGGCATTTAGTGCTGGAAGGACTTTTCCAAAGTTGTGTGATTCCTCCACCAGCTGCCACACTTCCTCTCTTAACATTGTCCAATAGGAGTGGAAGAAGTCTATTGTGAAACCATCTGGACCTGGTGCCTTGCCTGTAGGTAACTCCAAAATAGCATGATCCACTTCTGCTTGCGTTATTGGTGTCAGGAGAGCCTCATTCTATTCCTTGGTGATTATATTTGGGATGTTTTGGACCACCCTCTCTATTGCTGAAGTGCGATCCACCTGGGGTTCAGAGAGGAGATTCTCGTAGAAATCTGTCAGCTCATGCATTATTTCCTGATGATTTAATAGGGTGTTGCCTTGCAAGTCTTCCAGCTTCATGATGCGATTGATAATGTGTATGTGGATCATAGAATGATGGAAGGATTTGGTGTTCTTCTCTCCTTCATTGATCCATTGAACCTTAGATTTTTGTCTCCATAGGATCTCTTCTTGCTTGTACGTTTCTTTTAGTTTCCTTTTGGGTTCATTTTCCTCTTGCTGCTAGGTGATTGTGTATCCTCCTTGAATGAATTGTGCTTGGAGGTTCTCAAGTTTTTGTTTTAGTAATTTCCTCTCCTGAAAAATGTTCCCAAAGACCTCTTTGTTCCATTTTCATACCTATTGTTTGAAGTGTTTGATTTTTTGCTGGAAGCAATACATTTTGGTGCCCATATGTGTTTCCGCAATGCTCCACCAGTGATGGGACAACTCCTAGAAATATGGATGGGAGAGCCAAAAATTTTCAAATCTGAAGAGTTTAAGCTTGCAGGTGGAAATAGTGTCAACCTAGAGCTGAAATGGCTAGTGGTCCAAACCTGCTATCGGGAGGATGTTGGATTCTACTAGGGGGGCTTCCAAGAGGAGAATTTTCGAGATGAGGAAGCGATCAAGCCTGCAATCTATTTGGTGGTTTCCTGATCTTTTGATGGTCCAGTTGTAGGTTCCATTGTTACTCTCAATGTCTACCAGTCTAAGGCTCTTTATGAGTTGCTGGAATTTAGCAATATCCTGCTCCAGGTTCTTTTCCCCCCCTCACTTTTCCTCCAGCATGAGAATCATGTTGAAGTCGCCTCCTATTATCCATCGCTTTCCCTCTGCTAGGGAGCCTAAATAATCCATTCTTTGAAGAAAGAGGCCTTTGTCTTGGATGATCTACAGACAATAGGCATTTTTTATCATTCCTTCCTTGTCTGAACCAATGGCTCTGTAGTGCACTTTGATGGTACATGGAGTGGAGAGGCTTTGATCAAGGATGACTGTAGAAGGATTCCAAGGGATGGCTAGGCCTCCTGAAGCCCCTTTTGAGTCAGCTTGATAGGATTCACAGTTGTGCCAACATATTTTGATGATATCTTCTACAGTTTTCCCTGCACATTTTGTCTCTTGAATCAGGAATATATCAAGGTCTTCCATTTTGATGTAGTTTCAAAGAATCCTTTGTTTGGATATTCCATTTAGGCCTCTGATATTCCAGGTGAGGATATTCATAGTTAACAATTTGGTGGTTGGGAAAAGGATCTCTCTGAGATCCTATGAATCAATCCCGAGTTGATCATATAGTTTTTTGCCTCCTTTATTAGTTGATAAGCCAATTTTTTGCCCCTTCGTTTGTTTTCTTTTGGGTGTTTTCTTGGATCTTGGTTTGGGTCTATGTTGATCTCCAGCCTAGATGTAGCCCCTGCTGATGAGTCTAGAAATACTTTGTGGACTTTCCTGAGTTGGTCCTCTGGTAGGGTTTGGAGATCCTTCTTGCTGAGTGCTTCTTCTAACCTGTCTAGGTTGATTTCTGCTAGGTCCTGCTCATCCATTTCCATGATTGTATCTTCCTCTCTTTTTGGTTCTTTCCCTAAGACTGGGTGATTTTATGGATTTTCTTGGTTTTATAGGCTTTGATGCTTTTGTGCCAACTGATATTCCTTGTACTTATTGGGATCTTTCCCCGCGGTCTTGTGGGGGTTTTTTGCCTCTTATTCTTCTAGGAGGCCATTGAGGGCTTCAAAAGAGTTATTAGTTGGGTTCTTTTTTCCATTGATGGTTGTGGGATTCTTCTGCGCTTGTCTCCTTCGCTTTTGAACCTGAGTAAATCCTTTCTTTGGTTTCTCTTCATCTTCCTTCTTGGGGGGGGCATTGAGAGGGAATTATTTGAAAAGGTGTCCATGTTCATGGCATTTTCGACATTTGAAAGGGATGTGTTCATAGTCTATGGTTTGGGCCCATTCCTCATCTTGGTATTCTAAAGTAATTGTGCCTGGAAGATCTTTGGATATGTTCATATAGACACATGTCCTATCATAAGAGCTGTATTTTCTTTGTTTGGTATCTTCAGAAGATTTTACATATTTACCCAGGGCGTTGCCTATGCCCAATAAAATTTCCTCTAACCAAAACTCTTGGGGTAGGGAATAGAGGCAAATCCATACAGGTGCATATGCAGAGTTTTCCTTTTCTGGGCAGAAGCGGTCTATCCAAAAATGTAGGTAGAGGCCGGCCGAGTTGTAGAAATATGGTCCCCGTTCAAAGATATTGTCCTTGTCCTCCAGGTTGTAGAATATTATTGTAAAGAAACCTTTGGAGATCAATTGAATCTCATAGTCTCCCTTGGGGTTCCACCACACCTTGATCCAGCGAGCTAGGTCTTTTTTTGTGGGCCAAAGACCTAGGAATTTTCCCATGAGGGCATGGTCTTGCATGAACTGCGTATGCTCCCCTATCCTAGTGGTTTTGATGATGTACATGGGCACAACCGGGGCTTGGGGGATGCATTTTCCGGGTATCTAGACCTGAGTTGCTTTTGGCTGCAAGGAATCTACCTCCATATTCGATTCTTTGCTTATTTCCATCTCTTCCTACATGTATTGTTCTCGTAAGTGTGATGGTGGCTCAAAGGATGGTCGACGCAGTCGCAAGTTTTTCAGATCGTTGGTGACAACATTTCGATAGGAGGGGGATTTCACCCCCCCGGTATTCTCCCATTCTTCTGAGGTGGTCAATGCAGAATGGATGAGTCAGTCAGCGTGTACCAAGGGAGTCAGAGAAGGTTCAGAACTGATTTTGTGGAGCCGAGCATGAAGAATTCCTAGAGTTCTTGTAGTCATGAAGAAACCCTAGAGATCTTGAGTAAACCATCTATGTCGATATTCAAAAAATATGGTTATATCTATTGTGATGTTCATCTTAGTTGATTTATTTCAACTTTCTATGTTCCTTAAAAATTATGTCATATTGCAACATTCCCTAAGGGTTATGTTAGATTGTGATGTTCCTTAATATTTATGTTATATTGTAACATTCATATTGGTTTACTTATGTTGAATTGCTATATTTCTAAATGGTTATGTTGCATTGTGACATTATTCAAGGGTTATATCACATTGAATTTGTTTGAAAATAGTTCACTATGGTTAACCATCAGGTCCATGGTTGACCATGGTTTACTATGGATGACTATATTGATTATGGTTGAACATGATTAACTTTATGCCACATTGTGATATTCATTTTGATTGAATTACACTGAATTGATACATTCATTAATGGCTATGTTGCATTATGACATTATTGAAGGATTGTATTCCATTGAGTTTGTTTGACAATAGTTTATTATGGTTAACCATTATGTCCATGGTTGGCTATGGTTTAGTATGGATGACTATGTTGAATATTGTTCAATGAGATTGACTTTATGCCACATTGTGTAATTCATTTTGATCAATTATGTTGAATTTATACACTCCCTAATGGTTATGTTACATGTTCGCATCCATTAAGGATTATGTTTCATTGAGTTTTTTTGGTTGTGGTTGACTATGGTTGACCATGTTGTCCATGGTCCACTACGAATGATCATGTGTACTATGGTTGAACATGATTGATTTTATGTCACATTGTGACATTCATCATGGTTGAATTATCTTGAATTGATACATTCTGTAATGGTTATGCTGCATTGTGGAATTGTTCAAGGGCTATGTCACATTGAGTTTGTTTGAATCTAGTTTATGTTTCTCAATAGTGATGTCATATTGCAACATTGATCTTGGTTGAATTTTGTTGGGTTGTGATAGTTTTGAAGGGTTATGTTGGATTATCATGTTCCTTAATGGTTATGTTTCATTGCAACATTCATCTTGATTGTCTTATGTCAAATTTCTTCATTCCACAATGGTTATGTTCAATTGTGACATGCATCAAGGGTTATGTTGCATTGTGACATTGAGAGGTTGAGTTTAGTTTTATGTCACATGTGACAAAAAGAGGTTTATAATATGGTCATATATATTATAATATTCATCCTATTTGAGTTATGCTAAACTTGTTATGTTCCTTAATGGTCATGTCACAATGCAACATTCGCCAAGGGTTATGCTAGATTGAAATGTTCCTCAATGGTTCTGTCACATTGTGGTGTTCATCTTGGTTGTCTTATGTCAAATTTCTACCTTCCTTAATGGTTATGATATATTTCAAAAATCTTCAGGGATTATGTAGTGTGATACCACGAAGTTTCAAAACTAAAACTTATTATTCTTTTATTATTATTTATCAGAACATTATGGATATTTATGATACAACTCAAGTACTTATTGTTTTATTAATAAAAGAGGAATGAAATAGGAATCACACGTTGAGTGTGACTATTAATAGAGAGAGTTTGTTGATCTAAAAAAGAAACTACCAAGTGACAACAGAAAGGGGACAGGTGGTGAAGATTAGTTGTGTTAACTCAACTAAGTTAGACAAATCTTGGGATTCTAGGGAAACCAAAGAAACATGTGTAAAAATAAATTTGACAGGTGTTCAATGAATAGGAGGCTTGTACATGTGTCAAATACCTAGGAAAAAATTATAAAAGAAAATGAAACAAATAGGATGGGACGCCATTCTGAAGCAGATGTAAAATATTTGGAAAATTACATGACACAAAAATACTCACATAAATCTTGTAGCCCTAAAACCCACAACAAGTCACATAGTTAATTATTGGATCTGGATTCAGCTTGGGGGTGACAGAGAGGGAATATGTAGAAGTTATGATCTATGGTTGAGAAGAACAACCTACTTACATGTATTTCCCTAAAAAATATTCAATTACAAATTTTTCTTCCATTTGAAAATTTTATTATGAAAAGTTTATTGTTGTTAAAAGATGCAATTTATTCAGAAATTGGATTATTTCTCTTATTCTATTTATCTTATGTGACTATTATATTAATTTTCAGGTATCAACGAATAAATAAAATTCTAGACTACAATGTCAGAAGTATGGCCATATAATTTCCAGAGTCCAAGTGTTGAGAAGACTCCATATAAATTTAACTATAATCAATAGGGTTAGATTATAAGATAGTATCACTAATACGGTATAGGAAATATAAAAAATAGAGGAAGCTAAGTTTCTTGTTAAATAAAATATCAAATAAATACTACACGTAATTACAACCGATGTAGTAAAGGCTGAACGCATAATATCAGATCTTATAAATTTGGCCTTCTAGGATCTGTAGAAAATATTAAATAAGAGTGAAAAATAACGAGATAAGTTAATGAAAGCATTACAAGTAGTTCTTGGAATAATTCATGACAACTAATTAAAAGAACCAAGGAATTTCTGTTAAGAAAATTATGAACTGGGTTAAAAGAAAGTTTTTACCAAGAATCAATTATATTAACTTGATGAGGGTAAAACCCATTGAAAAAGAAATAAACTATCTACGATGGTTATCAATCCATTCTATAGTATAAAATTCAATACCAAATAACAAAACTTTATTATACAACCAATTTCCAGTAGGAAAGTTCAATCGGTCGATTTAATATGCAAGGAAAAAGATCATATTACAATTCTTCCTAGATAAATAGACCGAGGACATGGTCAATAGAACAATGAACAATGGTAGGTAACCACTGTTTTTACGAAAGGTGTATATCTATTAATAATAGTTATATTTAATATGTTTTTAGTGTTTAATCAGTTTTGTATGGACAAGATTAAATATTCCTGGAATATTCTTAGTCGTCCCAATAAATCAATGGTTATGATTTCAACCACTAACTTTCTCACTATTATAAAGACTTCCGTTTACATGTTTATTTTTTAAATTTTACTTAATCATATTTGAAATTTACTATGATAACTAGTTGATTGCCACCTCTGAGTGGTGATTAACGTTTCATTTTCTAGAGAGCCCAAGTTCACCAGCCACTATTTTTACTACAATTATTATTTATTTACTGGGCAGAATTTTCCTACTTGTACTACATCAATTATTTAATGCACAAAGTTCTGTTGTTATTTAATGCCTAGGACTCATTTATTTTGGTGTTCACCAACCACAAATAACTTGTGGTTGTGCTAGTCTATGTTTACATCGAACAATATTATATAGTGGTATCACGTCCCTTAACCACAACTAAAGTCTAGATTAGAAACCGAATTACCTTTTGAGGGTAAACGATCTGGTATGGAGGCCATAGTTAACACGTGTCAACAGTAATTATAAGAATAATGATTAGTA
Organism: Picea engelmannii; assembly: GCA_009831015.1. Taxonomy (NCBI): domain Eukaryota; kingdom Viridiplantae; phylum Streptophyta; class Pinopsida; order Pinales; family Pinaceae; genus Picea; species Picea engelmannii. The sequence continues at coordinate 808,522 of ML778517.1, forward strand.
TGGCACCTAGGTAAGAAAGATTGATACACTATGAACAAAACAATAAGTAATAATACTTATAGAGGTAGTAGGATTGAGCATTATCTGGAATAATATTGCTAATGTGATTAAGTACACCTATTCAAACACACATTGTATTACAGAAAGGATTTTTTTTTTATCTAAGATTTAATGGAAGGGTTAAGATAAGAACCTTTTACCTGGAGAAGCTTGAAACCCCATATGGAAACTCTTGTAGAAGAGTGAATTGACCAGCCGAAACTAATGCCTCATTCTGATGGGTACCCTCATCGACAGTAAGGGCCCATCATTAGTTCAAAGTATCCAAAATTTTCATCTTACCAGAAGATATTATGAGTGAAATAACACTAAAATGATCAAATATATAATGGGTTGTTACCATTACCTTCACCAGAAAATCTCTTTAACAATTTACAAAACAAAAATCAGGGAAAGGGTCTAAACAGGGACAACATCTGTGACCTAGTAATAAATAATAATTGAGATGAAACATAAGAACTAATTGAAATGCCTATAGGGCCTGATAACACAAGAGGTATAAACTTTCAATAGAGACAAGAGAACAAATAAACCCCATTAGCACGATACAGTAATGAAAACCATGTACCATTAACCATAACCACAACTTTCTTAAGATGAGGAAAGGACCAGAAGCACCAACCTTGTTATGCTCAAGCTCCCAATGTACGGAATGAAACCATAGAAAAAACCCAAATAAACGACAAGAAAGACCAAACTTTGCGCAGAGCCTATCATAGGTAAACACCAATCAAAATTGAAGACATAATGGAAGAAGATCAATAACAAATGGATGAAACCATGGAACTTCTTAGCCCAAAACCAAAAGAAAACCCTCATACCGTGCTCGAATGTTACCCAAAACAATGAATGAATTATTGGAAACTACGAAGTTGTCGGGACATTACTCACCTAAATTGATTTTGAGGAAGGTTACACCTGGAATAAGAGAAGGATGCCACGAGAAGCTATGGAAACATGTTTTAAGTGGAGACTAAGAACATTAAGCCATGTATTAATAACTATCAACGACTCGTTAATCATTTTTCAAAACATCAATAACTCTTACCGGTCATGAGATGATTACTACGTGATTGATTTTCAAAATGCCTTTACAAACCACCTAACCTTCATTATGATCATCCAGTTGGGGAAAACCATCATATAAAATTACATAAGAATCATATTAGGAGAAACCTCACCATCGGTGTTACCTTACCCTTAGTGACAAGTGGAAAGTATGGAAACCTTAGATTATAGGTAAACAAGGTTGTGATAAGGGTCTTATTATGGATAATAACCCTAACCTTAACGATCCATCCCTTGTGTAAAGGCCTCTTTCGTTACGACAATGAAAAGCGATGTAGAATAGGTAAACATTTTTATTTTTTTTGCGTTAGGATATTAAACTCATTACAACATAATAAACAACATCACTTGTGATACATCATCATAACTAAAATGACACATGAGACACACATTAACACAACTAAAAAGGTACATAATCAACACATAATAGTGACTCAATCAACACATAATCCACACGACCTCATAACTAAAATCATTACAAGCGATGCCTCATGGAAATTAAAATGACAGAAGCCAATGCATAACATAAATTTTAGTAACGCATAATTAATGCATAAACATATATACAATGGCTCAATTCTAGACATCACAATCGCCTGAAAAAATTATACATAAGTATCCACCATGTCACTGAACACAAAAATGAATACCCGCCCAACCTATCATGCATGGTTAGGACCTCCAAGACACATAAGCAACACTCAATCCTAGGATTCATTCGATTGATTTTGACCACTTAAGGTCTCAGGGCTGGTGATTGTTCTGAGGAACAAGGAGGTGTTTAAATCTCACTGACACAATCAATTCATAATCCAAATAGCTCAATCAATAAACATCATTATTATTCGTGGTGCAAGAGAAATATAATACTCAATCAACCATACATCAATATTGTTCAAGGCGCAAGAAGAATCTACCTTATTTTAAATGGCGCAAGAGAATATAATACTTACTCGGTCATATGTCAACACTATTCTAAGGTGCAAAAGTAATAAACTTTATTTAATTTATGGCACAAATGAATCTACTCTCTTACTCATTCAAACATCACACTAATTTCAATTATGAAGACTTTCTTTTCACTCTACTCAATTAATTGTCAACACCGTAATAATTATTTAATGCAACACTCAAGATATAAAAAAAAAAATCAATGTTCCACCCCAACACCACCTATTATCATTACTCAATTGCAAGTTTACCAATAACCAATAAAGTAGATGATAATAAGAAAGTTTAAGTCCCACTATATTATAAGATACACATATATATATTCAATTCAACATCTACACCTTATAAATTGTCCCACACAACCACAACAGGGTATACAAAATTAACAAGGTTGCTCATAAGACAAATAACCATTGGATACTCATACAAGCTGAAGGTAAAATGCTAGATTACAGATATATGTGTGAGAAGATTAAATTTGTCATACAATAGTATAATATATACGGTACACATAATTAAAACCTTGGGACATATCAACCTACAAAATTCAGAAGTGCATCAATAACAGAATTAATTGTATACGCAACGTAAGGTTAATATATCAAGAGTATTCTACATGTGTCATTAAATTCTAAAGGTTCTATAGAGAGGGAAAAACATCAGATCATGAATTAATTATTAATACATGGAAAAATGGATCAGTAGATTTAAAGTTAAGATTTTTATGTGTAAAAACGTAGAGAATACCAAGGTAAATTGCATCACTATTTCCCCAAATTTTGTTGAGTTTTTATACAAGGAAAACATAGAGAATAACAAGGTAAAGAGCATGGCTAATTCCCCCAAACTCTGGCAAGTTTTTATATAAAAAACAACGCAAAGAGTACCAAGGTAAATCGTATGGATATTTCCCCCAAACGCTGGAAAGTTTTTATACAAAAAAACACAAAGAATACCAAGTTCAATCGCATGTCTATTACCCCAAACACTAGCAAGTTTGATACCCAAAAAATTAGAGAATACCAAGGTAAATCACATGGCTATTTCCCCCCCATGCTAGAAATTTTTTATACAAAGAAAACACATAGAAATACCAAGGTAAATTGCATGGAATTTCCCCCAAACGATGGCAAGTTTCAATACAAAGCAAATGCAGAGAAATACCAAGGTAAATCACATGGAATTTTACCAAACGTTGGAAAGTTTATATACAAAGAAAAGGAAGAGAAATACCAAGGTAAATCATATGGCATTTCCCCCAGACACTGACAAGTTTCGATACAAAGAAAACACAAAGAAATGCCATGGTAAATAACATGGAACTTCCCCCAAAATGTGGCAAGCTTTTATAAAAATAAAACATAGAGAAATACCAAGGGAAATTGCATGGCATTTCCCCCAAACGTTGGAAATTTTTTATACAAATAAAATGCATAGAAATACTAAGGTAAATCACATGGAATTTCTCCCAAATGCTGACACATTTTTATACAAAGAAAATGCATAGAAATACCAAGTTAAATCACATGGAATTTTCCCCAAATGCTGGCAAGTTTTGATACAAAGAAAACACAGATAAATACCAAGGTAAATCGCATGGCATTTCCCTCAAAAGATGGAATTTTTTTACATAAAGAACACAGAGAAATACCAAGGTAAATCACATGGCATTTCCCCCAAATGCTGGAAAGTTTTTATACAAAGAAAACACGGAGAATACCAAGTCATAGAGGGTGCACAAATTTATAAAATCATAGAGGAAATAAATCACAAAGAAAATAAATCGCAAGCCCATCAATCAATAGACTAATTCAAAATTCTATTATTCCATTTACAATCACAACTTCATGGAAAGATTCAACCTTAATATACAATCATTTTAACAATTACAACTTGAAATTTAAATGCCTTAACTGACAAATATAGTCTTGATGAAAATCCTTGATGACTATTGGTCCCTTCCTTTGTCTGCTTGTTAATCGTTGAGACTTCACCGATACCTCCCATCCAATGCTTGGGGTAGTCTTCTTCCCCATTAGCCCCCCCGAGCCAGAAAGGGGCCACACACACACACAAATAAAAATCCCCTAGCTCCCACCTCACCTCGCAAGGTAGAGCCATCACTCTCTCTCAAGCTGGGTATCCCAACTCTCACTAGTAAAACCAGTCAAAAAAATTTCAGAATAACCTTACCCATAACTAATGATGATCCATTTCTCATCTCAACCATTTGATTTATAGAATTTTTCACATAACTCATCCCCACTTGCACAATTGATTTACATTTTACTTAGAATAATTTAGAATTACCTCCCCCTTATACTTGTCACCCTTTCCCTTAGTTGCACAAGTAAGTAAACAATTTATTTTAATTAAATTCAATTTCCCTCACCTCTCCTAAAAGCGCTCCTTAAATCACACCTAGTTGTCCCTTTATTCCCCTTAATCCCGATTAATGAATGATTCATTTCTAAATCCGAGTTGAGTTAAACTAGGATTCTTCTCTAGTTAGACTATTCTTAACTAGACTCTAGACACCTTTCGATGTGTACACATTGATTTTATTCTTTATTCTTTTCTTATCATAATTTCCAATTTGGTATTTTATGCACACATGTGTATTTTATTAATTCTTTAGAATTATTTCATCTTCCTTAATTTCTTAAATTGATTAACCTCCTTCCTATTTTATTAAATTTATAATTTATTTTTAGTATTCTCGCCAAACTTTAGATTTTGTCTTAATTTTTTAATAGGCATAGACTTTCATTTTGGAATTCACAATTATAATTTCAATCCTTAATTAATTAAAGCTAGCAATGCTTAAATATTTTAGAGGGTTTAATTATTCACTCTTTGTTTTCTAGGCCACCTAGATTCTTTTACTCAAGTTTTATTCCCGCGGTGTGCCCTTCAAGACGCACTCATTTATTCAAGGGTGCCACTTGCCTTTCATTCAATTTTTTAGTTACGCAATGTGTCGTTCAGGATGCACTCTGTGCTCCAAGGGTGTTACTCATCTTTAACTAGTTTTGGTACTTGTCCAACCCCTGGAGTCAATACTCCATTTGGGTGACCTTGTGAGAGACTAAGGGATTCTAAGGTATAAGGACCATGCCTTATTGTGTCCCCCTTAGAAATCCTCGTGAGCGACTATCTTAGTCTTCCCTCACGACATCGTGGATCTCTCGATCTAGGTAATCGTTAACCTACAATTTGAGCCATGACGGGATTACTTGTACGCTGTGTCAGGGACTCTTCCACACATCTCCCTCAATATATGGTCTATATGCATGGCCCCTTTACTCCTTATGTGAGTCGTATTAGCAAGAAATCATCAGCCTGCATCCATCAATGATACATCGTCAATGATCCATATACAACATCATAATATATAATCCATCATATGTCACATATTCTTAAATGAAATACTCAAACCAATACAATCCACTCCCTGACTCAATCTAGAGTCCAAGGAGGTCCATTGATTCTATCATCTATCAAGTGTCCTGCACACTCAGGGAAAAATTGTCAATAACATCTGTCAATACACATATATCAATAACATAAAATCATAATCATCAACATCATCCTAAAGATCTATAAGTGAAATATACATTCATGTACTATAACCAGATCACTTGCATGCAAGTTTCCTCAAAGAATAAGTCGATAGCATGTGCTCGCAAGAGAGGGATGTTACATACACCCCCTCTTGTTTTAAACTTCGTCCTAAAATTGTATAGTATATAAGATGCAGTAAATAAAGTATTTGACAGGATCTGTATGTCTAATCTATCAAGAAAATATAGAAACTATTGGCACATAGCATTTGCATCCTCCTAGGTAGACAACCGTGGACTATAATTTTCCCAGTGGGCCTTGACCGATCGACTACTCAATTCCTTAGCGGTTGAATTCAATGGTATAGACTGCGGACTGGCTCTGCCGTGAGTGCACCCTCATCCGACACCTGCAAGTAACTCATGTCGATCACATGTGTAGGATCACTAACATAATGTTTCCAAACAAACAAAATAAAAACATCGATCATATGCCTAAAAAAATGAGGCTAGGCTAGTCGATAGGCCACTAGTTCTATCGTTTCCATAACTTCAAAAGGCCCCACAAACCTAGGAGAGAGTTTAGCACCCTGCGTAACTTAATCGAACTCTTGTGCGGTTTCACCTACAAGAAAATTCGGTCACCAACTTCATAACTACAGTCAATACATTGTGCATCGACATAACTCTTCTTTCGATCTTATGCTTGTTTAATCCTTAGTCTTATCAATTTCATTTGTTCTTCCATTTCTTGGATCGCTTCTAGTCCTACCAGGACCCTGTCATCCAGTCGATCCCAGCTCAACGGTGTCTGACATGGTCGCCCGTAAAGAAATTCAAATGATGCCATGTTAATGGTACACTGATAGATGTTGTTGTACACAAATTATGCTAGTAGAAAGAAATCTTCCCAATGCTTATGTTGGTCCATCACGTACATTTGCAACATATCTTCCAAAATTTGGTTCATTCTTTCTATCTTCCCGTCTGTCTTAGGGTGGTATGTTGTAATAAAGTTTAGTTGTGTCCCCAAGGCCTCTTGGAAATTGGTCCAAAAACGTCCTGTAAACAATGATCCTCTATCAGATATGAGCATTTTTGGCACACCATGTAATCTCACAATGTCACTGATAAAAAATCTAGCTATGTTTGGCACCTGATATGTCGTGCACATAAGAATAAAATGTACACTTTTCATCAGAGTGTCAACAACCATGGAAATTGAGTCATGCCTCCTTTCCCTCAGTGGAAATCCAACAATGAAGTCCATCGAAATGACCTCCCATTTCGATTCTGGAATAGTGTGTGTCTATATTAATCTTTTTGGTTCTCTATGTTCAACTTTCACTTGTTGACATTCTAGACATCTCCCCACGTAGCTAACTATGTCCTCCTTCATTCCTTTCCATAAGAATAAGGGCTTAAGGTATGCCCTCATCTTCGTGACTCCTAGATGAGCCATGTACACTGTTCTATGAGATTTTTTTAAGATCAAACTTCTCAATTCATCGTTACACGATACATAAATCTGGTTATTATACCTCATCAATCCATCATTGTCCAATGTATATCCTTCAAACTTTGGTTCCATCATGGTGCCTTGTCCGATATTTTCCTTAACCTCTTTATACCAGTCATCATTGCATTGTATAGTTAGAATATTTTCTCAAAGATTCATCTAAAGAGGTATCACCGAGAATATGTGGGGTATCCAACTCAACACATTTGCAACTCTGTTCAATGTTCCTTTTATGTAAGTAATCTCAAAATGATATTCGCTAAAAATCTTTTACCAATGCCTTTGTCGTGCATCCAAGTCAATCTGTATAAATATGTTTTGCAATCCATAATGATCTATTTTTAGTTTGAATTTATTTCCAATCAAATAGTGTCTCCACACTCTCAAGGAATACACAATGGCCAATAGCTCCAAATCATGTGTTGTGTAGTTCTCCTCATGATTTCATAATTTCCTTGAGATGTAAGTGATTACTAGACCATCTTGCATCAAGAATCTACCTAAGCCTTCCTTGGATGGATCCATGCATACCAATAATTCCTCTTCCATGTCAGGGACTTTCAATATCAGCACTATTGTCAACATCTCCTTGAGCCTTCAAAATTCTTCCACGCATTTCTTGGTCCATACAAACTTCTTTTTTTTCTTCTACAATTCCGTGATCGTATTTTCTATCTTCGAAAAACCTTCAACAAACTTTAGATAATATCCTTCTAAGCCCATACATATACGTACTTAAGGTATGTTCATTGGCACAGGCCATTCCATAATAGCCTCTACCTTCGCTAGATCCACAACGAAGCCTTCGCCCAAGATAGCATGTCCTAAGTAATGAATCCTTGATTGGTAAAAAGAGCATTTCAAAATTTTCTTGTATAATTTGTTTTATCGTAAACACTATAGCACGAAGTGCAAATGTTTGTCATTTTCTTCTATCATCTGATAATATATCAATATGTCACCAATGAATACTTGAACAAACCTATCCATGTATTCATGGAACACCCCATTCATCAAGATGAAGAATACCCCCAGGGCATTTGTTAGTCCAAATGATAAAACGGTAAACTCCTAATGTCCAACCCTCATCTTGAATACAGTCTAGAAATGTCTTCCTCTTTGATCTGTAACTGGTGATATCCCGATCTCAAGTCGATCTTCAAAAACATAGTCGCACCCTTTATTTGGTCAAATAAATCATCTATTCTTGGAAACGGATATTGGTTCTTGATTGTTTCCATGGTCAATTGATGATAGTCAATACAGAGTCTCCACGACCCATCTTTATTTTGCATGAAAATAACAGGCGCACCCCAAGGTGACACACTTTGATGTATAAGTATGAGGTCCAACAACTCCTTCATTTTCATTTTCAATTCCTGTAACTCAGGCATTGACATCCGATAAGGCACTGTTGCTATCGGTTTAGTTCCAAGTTTCAAATCGATTGTAAAATCCAATTCTCTTTAGGGTGGAAAGCTTGGTAACTCTTATGGAAACACGTCAGTGAACTTTGATACTACCAGAAGGTTTTCTAACCCTTCTTCCTCGTCCTTGTCATTTATCTCTAATATTGCATATAACTGGCATCCCTTGCGCATGCTCTTCTACAGTTGTAGGGAAGAAAGGAACCTCAAAGACACTCTATGGTTTCTTCCTGTGATCACGCTTCTCTGTCCCTCATATTCAATCAAACTCAACCACTTCTTCTTATAGTTAAGTATTGCATCATGCGATTTCACCCAATCCATATCGATCACTATGCCATAATATCCTAAGATCGTGACATGTAGGTTGGCCTTTATTACAAAATATACCATGTTAAGGCTACAGTCTGTAACCTTTCCTCCAACCTTCTACTTGGCACCTAAAGCCATTTCCACATATCTAAACTTGTCCTATTTGACTGCCTTTACCTTAATTATTTTTAGAACTGCACCAGAAATAAAGCTCTATGTAAAACCCGAATCTATCAAAATACTAAGAGTTGGTTGACGATGGTATCTGATGTCTTGAGAACAATGGACTGGTGCTTGGCCTAGCAGTTAATCGTAGTGGAATGAATCATATGGATATTTCCCAAATGTCCAACTATAGTGTGTCTTGTTCACCTAGCCTCTCTAGCCTTCTCAACCAGACAATCTCACTAGTAGTGTGGCTCTCCACACGTCCAACACCCGGTCTTTGATCCAGTACTCTTGGTCCCCGAAGTAGAAGTTGTTGTCCTAGCAGTCTAAGCTCCTAGTATATTAAGTTGAATAGGCCTAAGCTGCAGATGTTGGCGGCATTGTTGTTGATGCGGTGGTCCCCTATAGGGAGTCCTCTATTGAGGAATCGATCATCGTGGTGTCATGAACATGGGTCATCTAGATGTATCTCGATACTCTGAAGTCTCCCTGGCTGGTGTCTGATGTTGTTGCACATCTTATGTCATATGTCCAGTCCGCCTTACAGGATTCCTTCCCTGACCCCCACTGGTCAACTCTTCTTCGACTATGAGGGCCTTCTATACTTCATCATGAAATGTTTGAGGCATTAAGATCCTCACCTTCGCATGAATGTTGAAGGTAAGTAGGAACACAAACTGTTTGAACTTTAGCTTCTCGATGTTTAGATGTGGAGCATACCAAAGTAGCTCCATGAATATGGACTCATACTCTGGCACTGTATGACTACTCTTTCGTGAGTCGTCGAATTCATTGAGTTGGTGCTCAATGAATTCCTTGGAAAAGTACCTTCCCCAAAACTGTTTCCCAAACAGTTCCCATGACATGTCTTCGACGGCCATGTTTAGTTGAGGTAGGAGTCTCTTCCACCAAATAAGAGCACTCCCCTTCAGTTGAAATACCACCATGCACACCTTCATGTTGGAGTTATAATCAAAAAGTGAAAAGCACATTTCCATGTTCTCCAACCATGCCTTGGTGGTCGAGTCATCTGTGGCACCCATGAACTCGGGAAACTTCACCTTCTTGATTTCTCTATGAGTGCTACCACTTCCATATGGAGCGTGTTGTTAACCCTCATTGGGTATAGGCACCCTGGCCTTATCTCTATATATTCGGTTAATCAAGGCCTCTAACATCCTCTAAAAGGGCCTCATCAGACCAACCACATCCCCTGCAACAATCTTCTTCTGTATAATGACTTTTTCTTCTCCTTGGGGGTTAGACCTCTCTGGCATGGATTCTATTGGAGGTGTACCACCTCCTCCCCTACCTCCTTAGAGTCCTCTAACCATGATTACCTTCATGTAAAAATTTTAAATTTTAATTAGTAGTTAATAATCAAGTGTTTAATACAGTGGAAGGTGTAATGATCCCAAGTTGTGGGGTTGAACTTCGCTTTGATACCATATGTAACAAACCCATCCATTATGACAATCAAAAGAAATGTATAATAGGTAAATATGTTTTTTTCCATTAGGATATTGAACTTGTTACAACATAATAAACAACACCGCAGGTGATACATCATCATAACTAAAAAGACACATAAGCCACACATTAAAATAATTAAAAATCCACATAATCAACACATAATAGCGACTAAATCAACGCATAATACACATGACATCATAATTAAAATCGTTACAAGTGACACCTCATGGAAATCAAAATGACACAAGCCAACGCATAACATAAATGTTAGTGATGCAAAAGTAATGCATAAACATATATATAGAGGAGCAATTGTGTACATCACAATCACCTAAACAAATTATACATAAGGATCAACCATGTCACTGAACACTAAAATGACTACCCACCCAATCTATCCTGCATGGTTAGGACTGTTAGAATATAAGATATAGTGTTCTTGTTTTACCATTGACGATACCCTTGCCACCCAACCATAGGTCGAAGCCACCCTCCGGCACCTTAACCTTGACTGAGAATTACTTCAGAAGCAAACCCTAGCATAGATAGCCAAACAAGGTGTAGCGCATCTTCCTCCAAGGATAGTGCACCAACAATAGCTTATCAAATAGTCCAAACCCTATCCAAGAGATAATCCAAGCCAACACTGAAACTGGCTACTGTAGCAGTTGCACCTGCAACACTCCTCCACATGTGCACACCAAATTGGGAACTGTGGTGCACAAAACTGGCTCTCTGCAACTGTTGTGATGTGTCAAATGAGAACTAGCACCCTGTATTTATAGTGTTTCTGCTAGATTTGCTGGGGTCGACTTCTCCTTATGGATATGTGTTTGTTCAGTATATTATTATTATTTTTGGTCGACTTCTTCTCTTGGAGGCTAATAAGCTAATATTAATTATCTTCTTGAGCCAACGAGACTTCTAGGGCTATTATCCAACTCATTAGGGTTTTCTCTTGCTTTCTAGAGTCCTCTATTCTCGTCAGGTTCACACATGGAGGTAAATACCTCCCGCAGCTAGCATAATATTAACACTCCCTCCTAGCTAGGGAGGTATTACAGGTAATGGTCTTGAGCACAAAAATATACCATTTACCCAGTAGCATCAATATAGTTGTCTAGACTATCTCATGACTAGATCATGAGCATCACCATCACCATCAACTGCATCATCTCTCGAAACCATACTTCATATGAGTAATTAAACATGATGTTGGATAAGTCACTCACACCATAGAGTGATACAAGAGCCATTCTTATAATCTAGAGGAGTAAATGATCTGAACCAATTTCCATCTGGAAAATCTTTGTTCATCATTCGTCTGGATGGTGATTATTTCCAATAAACTGTTGATAGTCTTCAAGGTAGTTAGAACAAAAATAGAACACAACTGTGTCTATCCAAAGTAGTACATAACTACAATCCAGTGGTTCACTACCACACCAAGTAACACACAAGTAATTGATCAGTAACATATGGTTGCGAACAGTGTAACATATCCACCACAATAGTCCTCATCTACTATCATACAATATTCATAACAAACATCTGATAGCAACCTACATAGAAACAATGTTATGATATAAACTGATTTTTCTAGGCCAATCTTTCACTCACATCTGTGAGCTCTAAAAGAATATATGCCTCATGAACAGTGGAACATATCCACCATAGTAGTATATCTCTACTGTCTGGAGACAGGTAGTCTCCATAACAATCATCTAATGCCATCCTGCACTGAAAAATATTGTTAAAAATAAACTGAATCATCTGGGCCAATCTTTCACTCACGTTTGTGAGATTTGAAAGAATATCTACCCTCAGTATAGAACATCAGTAATGGGCTATCTTCCCTATTCTTCTCAACCAAGGAAGAAGTATTGTTTTTTATTTTTGAGCCTAGACCATTCCTCACCCTGGGCCATTCTTCCTACACAAATCAAAGTGCACCATGGACAGAATGTATAAACCCTAAGAAATGTTTGGACCATTCCACACCCTGGGCCATTCCTCCTACACTAATCAAAGTGCACCCTGGAGAGAATGTATAAACCCTAAGGAATGACTGTCCTAGACCATTCCCCACCCTAGGCCATTCCTCCTACACTAATCAAAGTGAGCCCTGGAGAGAATGTATAAACGCTAAGGAATGACTGCCCTGGACCATTCCCCACCCTAGGCCATTCCTCCTACACTAATCAAAGTGCGCCCTAGAGAGAATGTATAACCCTAAGGAATTCCTGTCCCTGATTGCTGAGCTTGGACCATTCCCCACCATGGGCCATTCCTCCTACACTAATCAATGTGTGCCCTGGAGAGAATGTATAACCTTAAGATGTTACTGTCTGGACCATTTCCTCCATTAACCACAAGAGGAAAAGATTGTCCTGTATCAACCTCCAAAACAGACCATTCCTCATGTTAACCACAATGACAAATCATTGTCCGGCGAGGCGGGCCAATCTTCTTGAGTAACCCTCAAGAAGAGAGACTACCCTAGAACACTCCCCATATTAACCACAATGGGAATTCATTGTCTATGGTACATCATCAATCAGACTACCTCCCAAGTTAACCATAATGGGAAGTCACTGTCCGTTAGAAATCTCAATCCACTTTCCAAACAGGAAAGCATCTGTCCAAGATGGACTATTTTTCAAATTTAAAGATGAATGTATTCAATAATGTTTTTAGTGGTCCCTCCTAACTTGGAGATTCATTTCTTCCTTTTTCAATAAGAAATAAGTTGTTTCCACGAGCTCCAGCTTGAGTACGCAAACTCTTTCATCTTGGATAGAAGCTTTACCAAAATGTCTGCTTATCTGCTCATCTATGGAGATATGTATTGGAGAATCATTTTCTCCTTTCTAGAATTCGTCATGGATAATGTAATACTTGATTTCAAATGTACTTTAGTCTGGAACACCGTGAAGGCTTTAGGTAGATCTGAACAATAGAGTATATCATAGTTGGAAAGTTGGAACATATCTATGTGGCACTTCTTCTGTCATCAAGAGATCTGATCTACTGAGTAGTCATCTTGATGTGTATAGGAAATCTTCACCACGCTTCTGTTGTTCACTAGAGATTCTCCACCAAGTTATCTTCTTCTATCTGCATACAGGAGTCTCTTTCTGGTATGCCTCCAAGTCTTGAGATTGCTCTTCATACGCTCTTTATTCAATTTCTCTAGAGAACATTATTTGCATTCATCTGATGTAGAATTATGACTCATGGATGTTGCAGATGATATAATGACTTATGTAGAGATAAGTCTAGTTTACTTGAATAAGTAATCATCATAGTCTTCTCCCTCCATCTGGGAGAATCTCTGGTTCTAGATCTCGCAATGCTTTCATTCCTAAGTCTTCCATACACTGTTTCTTCATCATGACTTTCAGTTCTTCTGCTTGATTGCTTTTAGTGAGTTCATATTAGGCTGGTAATCTTGTGATTCTCTATAGAATGAATGGTTGTTCTGGTTTCTCTTTATTTCTTGGAATCCTCATGTTCTTATTCATGTTTTTATTTAGTTCTTGGGTTCATGGAGTTTCTTATAGATTCTATACCCTAGATATTCCACTTCTTCCTTTCATCATAGGATCACGGATCTGGATGGACAACCAGGAATAATTTAAGGCTTCTCTTCGAAGAAGTCTTCTTCTGTAGTTGAACTGAGCACATACTGTCTTTTATGGCTGCTACCATGGATATATATACTTCATCATTTTCAATGGGTCAAAGGATTAGCTCATTCCTACTCCTTGCTTCATGTAAGAGTGCATATAATCGGCTACCTTCGTCTAACGGAGTCCATGCTTCCATATGCATCCTTATTGTCTTCTGTAATATATAATTGGCTCTCTTGTATAACAGAGTCCACGCTTCTGTCTTGTTGTATTTTATAAAACATCATAAGTCTTTTTCCAATTTCCTCTCGATTCCTGACTTCTTTCTGTCTTTGCTTCTACTGAGTCTCTTCATGATTGATTCGGCTTAATATCTTCCACATGATTTGTATCTCATCTTTTCATGTGTATTATCTAATGATATCCATTTCCTATCTTGTTTTTTCTTCCATAGGTATATTTCTTCTTGGAACATATTATATATATGCAAGATATGTACAGAGACGATGCAAACAAGATATGTACAAGAAATAAGAAGAGTGTTGTTACCTTTTTAGAAGAAGAAGTCTCTTCCATCCTGCTTAGTCTTCTTTGTAGGTTCCGTTTCTTCGGTAATCGATGGTTCATGTTTCTCTTTCCTTTTCTTTAGCTAGGGACACTGATTCTTGTAGTGATCGTAATTTTGACAGTTGAAGCATTGTACTTTTGAAATGTCTTTCTCTTGATTTGGCTTCCTCCTTGAACCAAACTTCCTTTTGTTCCTGAAGTTCTTGAATCTTGTTGTGAAGGCTTGATCATCGTACTTCATTTGCGGTTTCTCTTTTGTATTGATCCTTGATTTTTATTGAGCACAGCAAGTCCAAATTTCTTCAAATGTTGGGTACTCATTCCTTGTGTTCATGCTTGCAGAAAATGCATCCCATGTCTTGGGAAGACCATTGAGTACCATGTTCACCAATTGCTTCTCTGAGATGATCTCTTCAATAGCTTGTATTTGATATCTTAACTGGGAGATCCTTACAAAGTATGATGCTATGTTGTCATCCTCATTCATCTTCATGTTATGGAGCTCATTCTTCAGACTCATAACTTGTCTAATGTTTATAACTGAGAAGAGATTTGTTAGGGCATCGTACATCTTATTTGATGAGTGAAGATGGGATATGTAGGGTATCAGGTGGTATTTTATGGAATCCACTATGATAATCATGGCATTGATGTCAACATCTTTGAACTTCTTCATAGCTGCAATGTTCTGTGGTTCCTTCTCTTTTCCTTCTTCAAACTCTGGCTTCACAATCTTTCCTTTCACGATATCCAACACTTTATTCTTGGCAAGGATGAGGTCGATCCTTGTATTCCACACTCTAAATTTAGAGGCTTCATCTAACTTGTTCTCATATTTCATAGAGTTAATCATGGCTTGCTTTGACTTGGTCAAACTCTAGATTTGACCAGAAATCCAAACTTCACGTCTTGGCCTTCTGAGAGTGCTAGGAGATTCGCTAGGCTAGGGCACACTGATATGTCTAAATCTTAGGTCAATCCATTCACTTAAGGTGACTCAACAAGAGGATTAGGTTTTCTACAACTGCTCTTGCTAGTAACGCTAGCGGTAGTGTCCTGGAAGCTTCTTCTGCTAGTAACCCTAATGACAGTTCATCAACGAGCTCAATATCCTAGCGGTTATGTTTCCTTCCAACATTTAGACTGAATGAAGGAGGTGTGGGCCCATAACCTGTTAGAATATAGAAGATAGTGTACTCATTTTACCATTGACAATACCCTCGCCACCCAACCATAGGTCGAAGCCACCCTCCGAGAACCTTAACCTTGATTGAGAATTACTCCAGAAGAAAACCCTAGGCTAGATAGCCAAACAAGGTGTAGTGCATCTTCCTCCAAGGATAGCGCACCAACAATAGTTTCTCAGATAGTCCAAACCCTATCCAAGAGATAATCCAAGCCAACACTGAAACTAGTTGTTGTAGCAGCTGCACCTGCAACACTCGTCCACATGTGCGCACCAAACTGGGAACTGCAGTGCGCAGAACTGGCTCTCTGCAACTATTGTGATGTGTCAAATGAGAACTAGCGCCCTGTATTTATAGTGGTTCTGCCATATTTGCTAGGGTTGACTTCTCCTTTTGTATATGTGTCTGTTCAATATATTATTATTATTTCTGGCTGACTTCTTCTCTTGGAGGATAATAACCTAATATTAATTATCTTCTTGAGCTGACAATACTTCTAGCGTTATTAGCCAACTTATTAGGGTTTTCTCTTTCTTTTCGGAGTCTTCTATTCTCACTAGGTTCACACGTGGAGGTAAATACCTCCTTCAACTACCATAATATTAACAAGGACCTCTAGGACACATAAGCAATTCTCAAGCCTAGGATTCATCCGATTGATTTTGACCACTTAAGGTCTCAGGGCTAGTGATTGTTCTCAGGAACAAGGAGGTATCTAAATTCCATTGACACAATAAATTTGTAATCCAACTACCTCAATCAATCAAAATCATTATTATTCATGGTGCAAGAGAAATCTAATACTTAATCAACCATACATCAATATTGTACAAGGCACAAGAAGAATCTACTTTATTTTAAATGGTGCGAGAGAATATAATACTTAATCAATCATATGTCAACACTATTCTAAGACACAAGAGTAATCAAATTTATTTAATTTATGGAACAGAAGAATCTACTCGCTTACTCATTCATACATCACACTAATTTCAATTATGAATATTTTATTTTCACTCTACTCAATTAATTGTCAACACTGTAATAATTATTTAATGCAACACTCAAGATATCAATAAGAAAAATCAATGTTCCACCCCAACACCAATTAATCCCATTACTCAAAGCCAAGGTTACCAATAAACAATAAGGTAGATGATAATAAGCAAGTTTGATTCCCACTATATTATAATATACACATATAGATTTTCAATTCAACATCTACACCTTATAAATTGTCCCACACAAACACACCATGGTATAAGAAATTAGAAAGGTTTCTCATGAGACAAATAACCATTGGATATTCATACAAGCTAAAGGTAAAATGATAGATTACAAATATACGGGTCCTAAGATTAAATATTTCATACAATACTACAATATATAAGCTACACATAATTAAAACCTTGGGACATATCAACCTACATCACATGGCTATTTACCCCAAACACTGACATGTTTTTATACAAGAAAACGTAGAGAATACCAAGGTAAATCACATGGCTATTCCCCCAAACACTGGAAAGTTTGATACCCCAAAACACATAGAATACCAAGGTAAATTGCATGGCTATTTCCCCCAATGTTGGCAAATTTTTATACAAATAAAAAACAAATAAATACCAAGGTAAATTGCATGGAATTTCCCCCAAACATTGGCAAGTTTCGATACAACGAAAATGTAGAGAAATACCAAGGTAAATTGGAAAGAATTTCCCCAAATGATGGCAAGTTTATATACAAAGAGAACACAGAGAAATACCAAGGTAAATTGCATGGAATTTACCCCAAACATTGCAAAGTTTTTATACAAAGAAAACACAGAGAAATACTAAGGTAAATCGCATGGCATTTCCCCCAAACGCTGGAATGTTTCTATACAAAGAAAATGTTGACAAATATCAAGGTAAATCACATGTCATTTCCCCCAAACGTTGGCAAGTTTTTATACAAAGAAAACACAAACAAATACCAAGGTAAATCACATGACATTTCCCCCAAATGATGGCAAGTTTTTATACAAAGAAAACATGGAGAAACACCAAGGAAAATCGCATGCGATTTCCCAAAAACACTGGCAAGTTTTGATACAAAGAAAACACAGAGAAATACCAAGGTAAACATCATGGAATTTCCCTCAGACGCTGGAAAGTTTTTATACAAATAAAACATAGATAAATACCAAGGTAAATCACATGGCATTTCCCCCAAATGCTAGAAATTGATTATACAAAGAAAACACAAAGAATACCAAGTCACAGAGGGTGCACAAATTTATAAAATTGCAGAGGGTACAATTTTTTATAAAATCATAGAGGAAGCATTCGGTAGTCACAAAGGCTTCACAAGGCCATCTATCAATAGACTAATTCAAAATTTTATTTTTCCATTTACAATCAAAACTTCACAACAAGATTCAACCTTAATATACAATCGGTTTAACAATTACAACTTGAGATTTAAATATTGTAACTGACGAAGATAAGCTTGATGAGGATCCTTGGCAACTGGCGTTCCTTTCCTTCGTCCACTTGCTAACTATTGAGACTTCACCAGTACCTACCAACCAATGCTAGGGGTACTTGTCTTCCCCCTTATCTCCCCAAGTTTCAAATGGACCACACACACACAGAACCAAAAATCCTCTAGCTCCCAGCTCGCCTCGCAAGGTAGAGCCACAACTCTCTCTCAATATGGGTATCCAAGCTCTCACTAGTGAAACCAGTCAAAATTTATGTAGCGTAACCTTAACCATAACCAATGATGATCCATTTCTCATCTTAGCCATTTGTTTTATATAATTTTTCCCATAACTCATATCCACTTACACAATTAATTTGCTTTTTACTTAAAATAATTTAGAATTATTTTCCCCTTACACTTGTCACCCTTCTCTTAGTTGCACAAGTAAATACACAATTTCTTTTAATTAAATTCAATTTCTCTCACCTCTCCTAAAACTTCTCTTTAAATCACTCCTAGATGTCTCTTTATTCCCCTTAATCCCAATTAATGATTGACTCCTTTCTGAATCTGAGTTGAGTTAAAATAGGATTCTTCTCTAGTTAGACTAGTGTTAACTAGACTCTAGATACCTTTATGTGTATACACATTTCTTTTATGCTTTATTCCTTTCTTATCATAATTTCCAATTTGGTAATTTCTGCACACATGTGTTTTGTATTAATTATTTAGCATTATTTCATCTTCCTTAATTTCTTAAATTGATTTACCTCCCTTTTTTTATTAAATTTATAATTTAGCTTTAGTATTCTCACCAAATTCTAGACTTAGGCTTAATTTTTGAATAGGCTCAGACTTTCATTTGGGAATTCACAATTATAATTTCAATCCTTAATTTATTAAAACCATCAATGCTTAAATATTTTACAGGGTTTAATTATTCTCTCTTGTTTTCTAGGCCACCTAGATTCTTCGACTCAAGTTTTATTTCCATGACGTGCCCTTCAAGATGCACTCAGTGCTCCAAGGGTGTCACTTACCTTTGATTCAAATTTTTAATTACATGA
Organism: Picea engelmannii; assembly: GCA_009831015.1. Taxonomy (NCBI): domain Eukaryota; kingdom Viridiplantae; phylum Streptophyta; class Pinopsida; order Pinales; family Pinaceae; genus Picea; species Picea engelmannii. Next base: position 827,982 of record ML778517.1, read on the forward strand.
TGTGCCCTTCAAGATGCACTCCATGCTCCAAGGGTGCCACTCGCCTTCGACTTGTTTTGGTAGTAGTCCAACCCTTGGAGTCAGTACTCCATTTGAGCAGCCTTGTGAGATACTAAGGGCTTCTAAGGAATAAGAACTCTGCCTTATTGCATGCCCATTATAAATCTTCATGAGAAACTATCTCAGTCTACCCTCACGACATTGTGGATCTCTCAAACTAGGTAATTGTTAACCTACAATTCAATACATGATGGGAGTGCTAGTAGGCCAGGTCAGGGACTCTACCATGCCTCTCCCTTAATATATGGGCTATGTGTATGGCCCCTTTACTCCTTATGTCAGTTAGATTAGCAAGAAATTGTCATCCTGCATCCATCAAGGATAGATTGTCAATGATTCATATACAACATGATAGTATATAATCGATCATATGTCACATATGCATAAATGAAATAATGAAACCAATACAATCCACTCCTTGACTCAATCCAAAGTCCAAGGAGGTCTATTAATTTCATCGACATCCGCAATCAGTTAAGTATCCTACACACTCAGGGAAAACTCGTCAATAACATCTTTCAGTACACATATATCAATAACATCAAATCATCAACACCAACATCATCATAAAAATCCATAATAAAAATATGCAATCATGTACTATAACCGGATCACTTGCACACAAGTGTCCTCAAAGAATAAGTCGATAACATGTGCTTGCGAGAGCAGGATCCTACACCTTGGAAATAATAATCAAGGGTATGTAAACACATAGAGGTATGATTATCATAAGGTTTACAACATGGGACAAGTAGGATTAGTGTAGCAATAGAGAAAATTATGCATATGAAAACTGTTGCAATTAAAAAAAGTAAAATTTCATAACACTTGCTATTAAGTGACTTCTTACCAATGAAACTTTGTGTTTCCATAAATAAAAGAGTATTACACATTGATTAGTCATAACTACAATACAATTCTACATTATTAAAAAAAATAAAAAATAAAAGTATTATGGGTATGTGACATATGGTATCAGAGATTTAGGAACCACACTTGGCCTTATGGGCTCAATCACAGAAAAATAATTTTCGATTGTTATATTTTTTTCTTACCACTAGGAAGAAAAATTTGATTGTAGAAAAGATGACAAAAATACCTATTCTACCTGAAGAAGGATCACATCAAAATGCACCAGAAATTCCTGAACAAGGAAATATTGGTGAGAGAAATATATGGGTTAATTTGAATGAATGCAATGATAACAACAATCTGAATTATTTCAGACTATAGAAGGTTTAAGAGAGGAATTACAAAATGTTAAGGAAGATAATGAATGAATTCTAAAGACAATAACTTAATGCAATACAGTTAGAAAAATTGTGTAATCAGAACTCTGATAAGAATAAAGGTCAATTTTGCAGTAATTCTAAAATTGATCTGCACAAGAAGAAGGCTAAAAAATTCAAACATATTGAATCAACAACATAATCTGTTTTTAATGAAATGGAGAATAGTGAAAAAAAAACCAGGAACTTCAGGAGAGGACTGTGCTAATAAGAAATAAAGAACTAAAAAGAAACTTAAGCATCATGAGGAAATTATGGGAGAATTTAAAAAGATTAAACCTCCAATATTTAATGGCGAGATTGAGACTGGAGAAGAGATAGAAGCTTGGATTTCTGGGATGCAAAAATACTTTCATATATATAATTATTCAAGTGAACTTAAAGAAAGAATGACCATCTATAATTTGACCGAGAAGGAATATATTTGGTGGTAAGATATGTTGGAGAAATTTCTATTTTCAACACACTAGTTTAGTGGGAGTTAACTGACTAGTTCTATTTTAGACTTTCTATTTTTACCATCACTATTATGCATGCATGCATTCCTAAGGAAAGCTAACTTCTTTATTGCTTTTCTTAATTATGGAATGTTTGGCTCTATATATGAGTTTATTTCACTCATTCATTATATCATATTGATCATGATCTATGTATCAATCATCAGCTCATTGGAGTAGTGTGAATATATTTTCTCATTCTTCCATATTGAATCTCTCTTCCTTTCTTGATAAGTTTTGTTTGCATTTGCTTTAGCTAGATCTCCTGTGTAGGTTTCCATGAAACACTGGCATGGTATCAAATCTATGCTGCTTGGAACAAGCCAAACAAGCCAAAAAATAAGGAAAATCGAGGTTTCAGCGAGCTAAATCTGTGGTCGTACCTTTCAGCAGTTATTCCTCCCAAAATATTACGTTTTTAAGGAAATGACCCGTGCAATGTTAAATTGGACAATTTTGGAAGTGGGTTTTCAATCGTTTGGCAAGATTCCTCACCGTTTGCTCATAAAGTAACCTGCAAGAAAACCTCTTGAAGCTGATATGAATCCATGGTCGTACCTTTCTACATTAATTGCTCCCAAAATATTACCTTTCGGAGGAAACGACTTGCATAGAAAGTAAATCGACCCATTTTGGAAGTGGGTTTTCAACCATTTGACGAGATTCCTCACTGTTTTCTCATAAAGTAAGATGCAAGATAGCCTCCTGAAACTTATACAAATCTGTGGTCATACTTTTCTACATTCATTGCTCCCAAAATATTATGTTTTGGAGGAAACGAATCGCATGTAAAGTAAATCGATCAATTTTGGAAGTGGGTTTTCAATCATTTGGCAATATTCGTCACTGTTTGCTCAGAAGGTAAGTCACAAGATCATCTCTTGAAACTGATACGAATTTTCACTTAAAGTGCCATTTTTGTCGTGATTTCATAATTTTTCACGTGCAGATTGAGAGTAAATTTTTAGGGGTTCTTAGAAACAGTGGGAGAGATGGATAGGACAACTATTATACAATCAAACTTGGTGGTAATCCTCACACCATACAATTATTTTGATTGGAAGCCCAAGGTGACATTCCAACTCAAAAGAAAATGACTGTATAATTTGACGATGGCGACAAAAACATAACCTACATCAGTGATTGAGAAGATGAGATGGGTGAACCATAATGATGAGGCCACAAGACTACTTCTTGAGTTAATATTCACTGATTTATGGTTTCATGTTGTTGCATGGAAGACTCCAAACGAGATCTGGACCACTCTAGAAGGACTCTTTGGAAAGAAGGATGAGATGTGAGGTCATATGCTTGAGGTAGAGTTGAATACCTTAGACCCTAAAAGTTTTGATAATATGCAAGATTTTTTTACTAAATTTAAATCTTTGTTATTAAGCTTGGGTCAATGTGGTATTGATAAGTCTACACAAGAGAAACAACTTATTCTAACAATTTTGGCCAAGCTAGGACCAGAATACGTTGTATATGTCTCCAATTTCCATTCTGGCAGATGTATGTTTGGAACAAATTGGAAAATGCCTATGTTGGCTCAGTTCATTGAGTCTCTTACACAAGAGCAGACAAAACTCATACAGATGGGCCTCATGAAATATCCCAAAGCACATGCACTAACCATGCATGATGGAAAAGGGTCATCCAAACAGAATGGGAAGGAGGGATATTCCAAACCCTTCAATGATTCTTCGGGTTCCAAAGACTCTTCAGATTCCAAGAAGAAGAAGGGAAATCAATGCACTTACTTCAATAAACCGAATCATGAAGAATCTACATGCATGAAGAAACAAATTGATCTTATGGCACAGACGCTTTAGCAGAACAACCTTAGAAAATTCATTCCAGAGGGACTCAAGAAGCAGAAGGAATAAGATCTTGCTCCTAAGAAAGGTAATCATCATGCTTTGGTTGAAATTAATTCCTCATCTGATTCATGGATTATATATTCTAGTGCATCCCATCATATGGCAGCGAAAGAAGAATTTTTCTCTTCCTTGAATCCATGCTCAAGACCCCTTATTCTCATGGGGGATGACACTCCAGTAGCAGTAGCAGGAGAAGGGAGAGTGGAACTCCACAATTGCAGTTTTGAGAATGTTTTACATGTTCCAAATATTTCTATGAATCTTCTCTCAGTTTATCAGATCGCTCAGAAAGGTAAGAAGGTTGAATTTACATCAGATTCAGTTTCAGTAATTGACATGCATGACAATTCCATCATTGCAATTGGTGAGGTGGATCACAAGTCAAGGTTGTATAAATTCACTAAATTTTTTGATGATGACTCCTCTATTCAACTTACACATAAGGAGAGTACTTTGCATGCACCTCCAATGCAACATGCATATACTCTTGTGCTTCCATCAGTTTCAAAATTCGAGATGATTCCATACACTCAGATTTTGTACATGGAAATAAGCAGGTAGTATAGCCAGATAAGAAGCCAACATAAAAGCTTCAAGAGATGTCCAAGAAGGCACAAACCACACTTCCGACAGTAGAAAACCTTGCAAAGAATCCATTGGATTCGAGGATGACTCAATCTCAGCATAAGGAGTCTTCTCATATACTTTCATCTTCAGAACCTGCGATGCCCATGCATTTCTATATGGTTCAATCTACTGATCCACAGAACTACAATAGGGTTGTGGTAAATCCATTATGGCAAGAAACCATGCAAAAGGAGTATGACTCACTCCTACAGAACCAGACTTGGAATCTGGTTCCACTTCCACCAGAAAGGAATATTTTCAGGTGCAGATGGGTCCACAGGATCAAGAGGTACAAGGCTAGATAAGTTGCCAAAGGACTTCATTGGATCCATAAAGATTCCTATATCTTCACAAAGACTTTCAGTGAGCAGAAGTTTCAGACTTTGCGAGATCGTCTTGCAATGAATAACATAGTTGCCTAGCAACCGTCATTTTCTTCTTTTGATACATTATCTTTTCAGGGGGGGTTTTGTTCCCACGTGGCTTTCCCTCTTTCCTCACTTTTATTCAGTGTTCATTAGTTGCATTGTACATGAATACCTAAAATGGCCTAGTAGTCAGGACTCATTTTTTACTCCATAGTGATGTTCAGGGGGGGTGTTGGAGAAATTTTTGTTTTCAACACACTAGTTCGGTGGGAGTTAACTGACTAGTTCTATTTTAGAATTTCTATTTTTACCATCACTATTATGCATCCATGCATTCCTAAGGAAGGCTAATTGTTTGATTGTTTTTCTTAATTATGGAATGTTTTTCCCTATATATGAGTGTATTTCACTCATTCATTGTATTATATTGATCATGATCTATGTATCAATCACAATCTCATTGGAGTAGTGTGAATATATTTTCTCATTTTTCCATATTGAATCTCTCTTCCTTTCTTGATAAGCTTTGTTTGTATTTGCTTTAGCTAGATCTCCTGTGCAGGTTTCCATGAAACACTGACAAGATATCAAGAGAGTAAAGAATGTTAAGGAATGTAAAATAACTTGGAAGACTTTTAAAATATATTTTAAGAAACATTATCCATCAGAACAATATTATGACGGAAATGCTAAAGAATTTTATGAGCTAAAATTTGGAAATTTAACCATGAAAGATTTTTGTAGCAAATTTCTAAGATTATTTCATTATGTACCTTATATTGTGGATGAAAAATGAAAGATACAATGCTTCTTGATTTGTTCACCTGCCTCATATAAAGATAGGATTGAGTTTGACAATCCTAAGACTTTAGAGGAAGCTATGCATAAGGATAAATTGTGTTTTGAACGATATAAAACGAGAAACGAAAATGCTAAAAATTGGAAGGGTAAGAAAGTTGAAAGAATTGATCTACAAAGAAACGAAGGAAAGTTTTTCAATAAGAACATTTCTAAAGGGTTTCAGGGAAATAACTATAGAAATAATAATCCTTATAACCCATCTGAAAATAGAAACACAAAACCAACAAATTTTTATAATAAAGAATCTGCCCAAAAGAAACCGGTAAAATGTTGGGAGTGTGGTGAACCACATTATTTCAAGGATTGTCCTCAAAGGAAGAAAAACAATAGAAATATACATACAGTTCGATAAGAAAGAACAATTGATGAAATAGCAAAGGGCACCCCAAAGATTAGTGCAACCTTGGAAAATAGACAAGCATATCATCAAGCTTCCACGGTGGAAGTAGAAGGTATCTTGAATAATCAACCAATTTCCATTTTTGTAATGGCCCTGACCGTTATGGCACAAACGACGTACAACAAGTAATATTTTTTTCTTTTTTAAACATTAGGAAAAGAACATCAACAATAAGTCATAGTGACACAACTCGACGATATCACATGAATGAATTTCATGCAACATATAAACCTAAAAATCATAGCATATTAGCACATCATGAAGCTTGAAGCAATTTGCAAACATTTACTTAGATAAAAAATATAAAGGACTACCCTCTCATCTTACCCTGCAATGGTTAGGACCTCCAGGACACATAAGGAATGCTCAAGCCTAGGTTCCTATCGATTTTGACCATTTAAGGTCTCAAGGCTGGTGACTATTATGAGGATCAAGGATGTGTCTACATCCCACCCGACACAATCAATCCAAACTGACTAAGATAAACAACAACATCAACGATCATCTAATTCTTCATTCCATCAATTCTAACATCAACTAAACTAACCATGGAGCAAGGGTAATTATCACTGTTATCAACATTAATCAACTACGCATTAGTAATCTAGTTCTAAATCAATTCAACGAGGGTGTAAGAAGCCAAACTCTAAAATCATCGTAATACAAATAAATGGGGGGGCACAAAGTCTAAATTCAATGATGATCATCTAAATCAAGTTCCCTTTTAATGTGCCTTAAAATCACTAGGTTGTTTCAATTTCGACTTAAAAGAATTATGTTCACCTTTGACTTTTTCCAATCTCAAAATTAATAGGTATCTCATTACCTATATTTATAAAAGTCAACAACTTGCAATTCTAAGTTATAATTGTATTAATTATTCAACTGATTTATATTCTAGCTGATGTCTGCAACAAAAAGTTGTAATTCTAATATAAACTACAGACAGACATAACTTAACCGGGTAACATTCCCACTAGATTAATTTCCTAGTAGTAATTGCATCTTACATCAAAACTAACTTTCAATACTACAAACAAAATAGAACTACTCTATAATAACATTAAACTGCATTAAAAATTCTAATTAACGGGAGAAAATTCCAGCGCCAGGTGTCAACGTTATCGAGGGTTATGGGAACATGCGTAAGGAGAAACTCCGGAAATCTACACCACATATTTTACTATCCGAGCTCAATAAATATTGAGGTGAATCCACTGCAACCACATCTCAGTTGGGCAGAGAGCAGAGATGGAGGGCGCCAAGTCGTTGGGAAGAAGGCGGTGCTGAGTGGTAGACCACTAAATCCGCTGAGAAGAAAACGAAATTGACAAGTGAAGAGAGGAAAATTTTGTCCCACACAGAGATATACAGTTGTCGGTCACCGTATTCTCCCTCATATTAGACTCAGGAAAACACAATACTAAGGTAGGGAAGGAACCCAAGGAACTACACCCAGTCTCCTGCTCCGGTGGGCGCACTGGAAACTCGAGTTTATTTTTTTTTTAGCTGGGCAGAACCCCAAAAACAAGCCAGAAATGGAATCTCCGTTTTCGGGTGCTAGAAGACAAATTCTAAAGTTTTTAATTTTCCAGAACCAGGCATACAACCAAATCCAAGTAAAATGGAAGTCGAGTCACAAGGAAACGTAGAAGGCTCCAAGGGAGATCCCACAAGGGTCCATAGAGCACTACGCATTGCAACGCCCAGACTCTCGTGACTAAGAAACAAGGAAGAACGAGGCACAAATGAAATCAAATCCTGGATAAGACTGGATATATGCTCGATTATGTTTGGTAAGGAGTTTTTCGGTGAGTGGGTTTTTAGATTGTGAAGGAAGTAGGGTTTCCAGTCTGTGTGAACAGAATTAGAACACCCCAACCGCTGGGCTCTTGCTTTCTTTCACACGTAGGAAAACACCTAAGCCCAATGCTAATACTAAGAGATAAGTCACATGGGACGATCCCACAAGGAAGACCATCCAGAACAAGAAACCCAATGCCTTTACTTTCTCACACTCAAGACAATACACACACTTTTTTGGTGGGAGTTCAATGAGAAACCAAAAGATAAGACCAGAAATTCAGAAATAAGAAAAACGCAAGGAGAAAATGCATCAAAACGAAAACTAATTACTTGTGAAACAAGAAGGCGCAGAGACATAAAATGAGTTCCCAAGCTGAGCTAACAAGAGGTAAACACCCAAGCATAAAGAGTAAACAAGATGCAATGATAGTGAAGAAAAATACACAAAATTTTAAATCAACCTCTTCTTCTTCATTATCAAATCCACACAAACAAGTGCACTCGCATAGGAGGCCATTACAGTATTTATCAACATATGAATTCAGATATTTTTAAAACTACTTTCAAATGAAAAATTTAACATGTGTACCGTAACCAAAGGCACCAAATCTAAATTGGTTGTCTCGCACTTGTGCACCCTCCAACTCCCACTTGCCAATTGTTGAGACCTCACCGGTACCTCACAACCAACGCTAGAGGTACTCTTCATCCCCCTCAGCCCCCCGAGCCGAGAAAGGGGCCACACACACAAACCAAAAAAAGCTAGCTCCCATCTCTCCTCACAAGTTCGAGCTACCACTCTTTATCGAAGCTGGGTATCCCAACTCCCACAAGAAAAACCAGTCAAGAGTAAAATCGACGTGATCCATTCCCCTTCTCCGCCATTTCTTTTACAGAGTTTTCTTAGTGACTTGTTTCCAAACTCACATTAAATTCCTTTTATTAATTTATTACTAGGAAAATTCTCCCCCGTACACTTGTCCCCCAATCCCTTAGTTGCACTAGAAATTCATTTCATTAATTAATTCAATTTTTCAATTTCCTTCACCCACCTAAAAGCATTCCTAAAAACACTCCGTGATGTCCCTTTATTCCTTTACATTCCCTTAATGACTGGCACCTTTCTTCAATCTTAGTTGAGTTCAAAATTAAAAAATTCTCTAGACTAGATTCCCTTCTAAGTTCCCCATTCCTTTTGTATTTAAGTTTATCCTTTTTTGTTTAAGTTCTAAATTAGCAGGTTTTGTACTTAGCCAACAATTAATCTTTTAAATAATTTAATGCTTCATTATATTTTTGTATTTATTTAATTTTCACCCCCATTTTTTTGATCCCACCATTTATTACTTTCTTAATTAAATTTTAGTTCACAAGACTTTCTTAGACCTAGGCTTTAAATTCTTTAGGCTCAACAACAATTGTTTTTAAGGGAAAATTTATAATTTTTAATATTTACTCATGCAACATTCGTTTTAAGGCTGGCCAAGTCCTTAGGAGACATAGTTTTCTATGTACTAGGTTCATTAACTCACCAGTGTTTAAACATTGTGGCGTGCCCTTCAAGATGCACTATGTGCTCCAAGGGTGCCACTCACCTACATTCATGTTTTATTTACGTGATGTTCCCTTCAAGACACACTACATTCTCCAAGGGTGTCCCTCACCTTTTGACTGATTTTGGTAGATTTCAAATCCCTGGAGTCGATACTCCCTCAGGTGACCTTGTGGGAGACTAAGGGCCTCTAAGGAATAAGGACCTTTCCTTATTGTGCACCCCTTAGAATCATCGTGACATGACATCGTGGATCTCGGGAATTAGGTAATTGTTAACCTACAGTTCGAGCCATGGCGAGAGTGCTAGTAGGTTTTGGAAGGGATGTTGCCACACCTCTCCCTCAATATATTTCGTTGTCATGCGTGACCCTTTTACTCCAAATTTGATTCTAGTTAGAAAGATATCGTTAGCCTGCATCCATCAACAAAACATGTCAGCGATAAAAAATCAACATCATAATATACCAGTCATATGTCACATATGTAATATAAAAAATACTCAAACCATAACAGTCTACTCCCTGACTCGATCCAGAGTCCAAGGAGGTCCATCGATGCCATCAACATCCTCAGTCAGCCTAGAGTCTTGCAAACTAAGGAAAAACCAATCAATAACACATGTCGATATAAATATAATAAAATAACATATCATCAGATTCACAACATCATCATAATCCATAATCGAAGCAGCCAATCATATCATGAACTAGATCACTTGCACACAAGTGTCCTTAAAATATAATTCTAATCAGGTGTATGAAAGAGTGAGATGATATAATTTTGATTGATCCAGGTGCTAGTCTAAGCTATGTTTCACCTAAAATAGTAGAAAGATGTAAATTATGAAAAGAAAATTTTGAAAAAGCATGGTTAGTACAACTTGCTACAAGAACAAAAAGGAAAGTTACAAATCTTATTAAAGGTTGTGAAATTAGTATGAACGGATTGAAAACTCAAGCATATTTGAATTTTTTGCAACTAGGAACATATGATGCATTAATAAGAATGGACTAGTTAGAAAATATAAGGTAATATTAAACTACTATAATAAAACATGTACTTACTACGAGATTCATCTTTTCTATCCTATGTTGAATGCTTGCATTCCTTAATGGTTATATTGCATTGTGACATTCTTTAAGGGTTGTGTTGCATTGAGTTTGTTTTATGTTAATTCACTATGGTTTACTTTGGTTGACCATGATGTATATGGTTGAAGGGTTATGTTTGATTATGAATTTGCTCAATGGTTATGGCCGAAAATCTACAAATGGGACAATTTGCAAAAAACTCTCAATTCTCTCCAACTTACTTCAACTTTGGAGGTAGAAAAATCATACAAATAGAAATAATTTAGTTTTATAATTGAATCTACTTTCATTTGATATAATTCATATGCATTTTCACCATTTTTAGCTAATTTTAATTGATTTTTCAAAAAACTCACTAGATAATATTTTTAGGTGACATTATGATTCAGTCAAATGAAAAATCCATATCTGCAAAAATACACAATGGAAAATTATAGAAAATTTATAATAATAATCTTTAGATTGTCCTCTTCAAAAGCGTATTTTTATATTTTACTTTTAAGTAAAAATTAAGAAAATTACATGACGGGTAAAAAAATGTGTTTAAAATATGTAACTTTTTCAGTTTGGTCAACTTCAAAAAATTGTAGAAATTATAATATTCATCCATAATAATAATAATAATAATAATAATAATAATAATCTATTTTTAAGGTCACGACCAAGCCAGCACACCAAATTAGTGTATGAGACCCCTTTGTTTGTGGGACAAGGGAGCCCCCTCCGCCCAACGATTTGACTGGTAAAGTCTATGAAGGTATACATACCCTACCCCCTTCTGGATTTGAACCTGTGACCTCTTAAGAGGAAACACATGTTCTTAACCATTATAGAGTCTTTGTATATTGTTGCAACATATTTTGTTTGTAAAAAACAAAAGTTTAAAAATGGATACATTGTTGGGGAAAAACATAACTCATTATCATTCCTTTTATTTTTAAGGAACATACTGTCAAACAATTGCTAAGTTGACATATAAAATACAAATAAAAAAGTTTTGAAAAATAGTCAATGGAAGGCTAACAAAATTCTTGACAAGTTTTGTTTTTACTGTAAAGTGAAATTCTAAATAAAAAATATATTTTTCTTTAATAGAAGTTCAAGAATTTGGGAAAATGTAATTTTTTTTCTCAAAAGGAAAGCAAAATAGACATCCACATTCATGATTTTACCCAATTTACGTGGATGAGAATGGAAGCATTATTAAAATTAAATTGATACCAAGAACCATTAGTATTAGGAAGATCTCAACCTTTCAGATTAAAATATGTTTTCGTAAAGGATGCAAAGTATATGTAGTACATGTAATTGATAATGAAAATGAAGAAAGTAAGAATGACATAAAAATTCCCTATATTGCAAGAATTTTGAGACGTATTCCAAGATATTCTTGGATTACCTCCTAAAAGAAATATAGATTTCTCTATAGACTTACTACTCAGAGCTTTACCAGTTTCAAAATCTCCATATCAGATGAATATATTAGAGCTTAATGAACTAAAATATCAACTTCAAGAATTATTATAAAACAAATATATTCGACCATGTGTATATCCTTGGGGAGCATTGGTATTGTTTGTCATAAAGAAAGATGGAACCTTACAATTATGTATATATTATCAACAACTTAATAAAATGACAATTAAAAATAGATATCCTTTACCCCGTATCGATGATCTATTTGATCAAGTACATGGGGAAACAATCTTTTCAAAAATCGATTTGCAAGGAGGATATCATCAAGTAAGAATAAAAGAAGAAGATATATACAAAACAACATTTAGGAGGACGTATGAACATTACGAGTTTGTAGTGATATCCTTTTGGTTAACAAATTCCCCAACCTCATTCATGTGTCTAATGAATTATATCGTAAGTAAATACTTAGAATTTTTTAATCATCTTGATCGATGATATACTAATCTAATAAAAAATGAACAAGATCATGAAGAACATTTAAGAATAGTTCTATATATTTTGAGAGAGAAAAAACTATATGCTAAACTTAGTAAATGTGATTTTTATAAGGATAATATTCAATATTTAGGACATGTAGTTTATAAAGAGGGAATAGTTGTTGACCCTAAGAAAATAAAATCCATTATGGACTGGCCAATTACAAAATATGTTTCAAACAGAAGATAATTTATGGGTATAATGATCTAACGACCCATCTGATATGACAACGAATAGCAATGTACAACAGGGAAATATTTTTTTCAAGCATTAGGAAATTAACGTCATCACAATTCATAGCAATGCATAATCAACACATTATCATAATTAAAAGAGGCACATGATCAACACAAGAACATAAATTAGCGACGTAAATCAACACATCTCATAAAGGTAACATAAGAAACTACCCACCAAACCTGTCTTGCAAGGTTAGGACCTCCAAGACACATAACCAATGCTCAAGCCCATGATTCATCCAATTGATTTTGACCACCTAAGGTCTCACGGCTCGCGACTATTCTGAGGAACAAGGAGGTGTCTAAATATCATAACCAACTTCTATCGTAAACATCGTGACTAGATTCTAATAGTGAGGCATCTAATCACACATAAATAATCTTGTAAAATAACATGTAAATGAATAACACTGCATCTATGCAAGAAAGAATAAGACAATAAGTTAACAACTGCAACATTCTATGCTATTCTAAATACTAAATGCGCAAGGTGCATCATGTATTCCATTATGATTAATGTTGAACAATAAATAAAAATTATTAAAATAAAATCACTATTATAAGAAAAATAGAATGGAATGTTTATTTGATTAAATTAATTCTTACATAAATTCAAGGAAGAAAACGCTAAATGATGATATAAATTATCATTTACAATGTACTAAAACTCATTCTCATGTAATATGTGTTATGAAGTACTTTTAAGAACATCAAGTATAAGTTATTCATGAAATCCAAACATGTATTCTTCTCAACAACACTTCATTAAATTAATTAAGATTCGATCTTTTGTAGTGACCCCCTCATTACAACTACAAGTGACGCAAGCAAGTGAATTTTTTTTTTCTTTTAGAAGAAGGAAGGAAACAACAATGAAATTTAAACAACACAACTTGACGATGAACACAACGCACGTAGCTCAGACAACAGACAACAATGACTCAACACACTAGCACACCATGCAACTGGATGAAATATGTGATAATTAATAGACAGAAAGAAATGAATACTTGCCCAACGCAAGCAACACAACGCCTACAAGCTAAAGAAAAATATCACAACCTGACACAATGGCTTCTATGACCGGCAACTAGGAACATCTACGATGTGCAAAACCAAACACATTAAGGCATTACAAAACCAAGTACCAACATCAATTACAATGAACGATACACCCATATCAAGAAGCACAAGACTTCGTCTAGGTTATCATTCACATCTATCCATCAGGGCATGCAATGATCCCCTCATCAGGAATCATGTCATCATAAGGCAATAGGCGTGACGGTAACCCTGGCACAACATAACACATCTAGACCAATCACCCAAGAAAACTTCAATGTGCTAAGAGACTAAATTATCTGTCAAACACATGACGACTAACCCAAGCACCCAATCGACAAGTCAATAAGACGCAAGGGAATCTGACGAATATAACATTCATACAACACATTAAATTCCCAGGGCGACCAATTCTAAGGCATCATTTAAAATCATCTCTCTCTCCCTCTTATAAAGTCATTTATTAATTAATTAATATTTTGTGATCAAGTCTCACTGCAAATGTCATTCACTAACCTATAACTCCTTGTAGAAGCCTAAGTTAATATTTCAACCCTATCATTACCCTTCCCAAACATACAGGCCTTAGATTGAGATAATGGACACATCCACCCTCTTGTGCGTAAGATAAAGAGAAACTTGGGTATGCATGACCCTAAAATGCCTTATCAATATTAAACCACATTAATCGAAAACTATAATAGTCATGTATGTAAATACTCCATTAATTTATCCTAATGCCTTGTAATCTATAAACTCCTTTAATTCCCTTTTTGGTATCAACAATGATACTGTTGTCTAATATTATTATCATTTTCTATAAAATATATGATATCACAAAGTCAATTTTGATAGCGCGGTGTAAATGTCAATGAGATCCATAACTATCAATGATAATGTTGTGTAAATATCAATAACTATAACGATCAATGTACAACATTGTGTAAACATCAATAACTATAACTATCAATGTATAACTATCCATAACTATCAATTGATAACTATGACCCATAATATCGTTGTGTAACTAGGATAACACTGTGTAAATGAGATATCAATGTCCATTAAAAGGATCTAACAATTAGAAATATATATATCGTTTCCCACAATATATGGCTATACAAATATGCAATTATATCTCTATACAACACACAGCTATACAAATATATTGTTTTAAACAAATACATGGCTATACCAATATACAAATATATCTCCATACAATTATATCGTTGTACAATTATATAGCTAGACAATTATATTGTTGCTCACAATATATAAAATCGTTGTTAAATATTTACTTTCAACAATGTTAATTTCTATCCATTAATACAGGTGACTGTATCTATTACAAACATTGTTGTCAACATATATAAAAGTGTTGTCTGTAAAAATGCTATCTGTATACCCAGATAAATAAATCGTTGTCCATATTCACATGTTAAAAACACATTCCTTCATTGTATAAAAACGTAGTTAATCAAGGTATAAATTCGCTGCCATTCAAAAGATAAAAACATACTCAATAAAGGTATAAATTCGTCATCATTCAAAGGATAAAAACATAGTCAATCAAGGTATAAATTCATTGCCATTCAAGAGACAAATTCGATGACATTCAAGGGAGAAATGTGTTGTCATTTGAAGGTTGAAAAAACAGTCAATCAAGGTGTAAGTTCACTGCCATTCAAAGGATAAAAACACAGTCAATCAAGGTATAAATTCACTACCATTCAAAGGATAAATACACAGTTAATCAAGGTATAAATTAGTTGTCTAATAAATGTAATAAATAAAAACACAGTCTAAGGATATTTCTCTTATAATTTCACCGTCTTTAACTCTAAATCCATTGTGTAATACAAATGTAATTCCATCTATTACAAATGTTGCTACCAAAAAACATATCATTGTCCAAATAAAGGAATTAATCTTATATATCATTGTCTAAATAATCAAGATTATTGTTCATTAATTAATCTAAGTCAATGGTGATGTCTCTCTCCAATAGTAATATTTTTGTACATTGCTATTCGTTGTCAACAACATTAAAACATAGGTGTATCACAATGAAATTCATCGGTAAATTGTGGTTCATCAAAAATGTAGGTAAAGGTTAATTCAACAATACAACGAAATAAAAACTAAACGCATTTAATGGTTATTCAGCAATAAAACAAATTCAATCGGGACACAATATAAAGGTTTGATCAACAGTAAAACAATTTCAAATGGACACATGTAAACTTTGCTATGTTTTATCATTAAAAAGAAAGAAAGTATACATATAGATAACTTCATAGATATAAAAAAATTGCAGCTATATCATTTAAATAAACACATACATAACATTGAAAGAAAACACAGACATTTCAATAACGTAGAGTATTTTTTTAACCATTCCATAACGTTGGGGTTTTATCATTCAAACAAACAGAGTTTTATCAATCCAAAAATGCAGAGAAAATTGGAGTTTTAGTCAATCAAGACACATAGATACTCATTCACAAGAATGTGCAAAGATCAGGCGTTAATCATAAGAGAAAAATGTAGAGATAAGTAAGGGTGCTATAACTCGGCAAAATTTATCCTTCACTTATAATCCATGCATAGGAAAGAAGGGCATTTGAATATATAGGTCTTTAAACACCGGAGTGACGACTGTCGATTCAGCTCCTAACCAACTGCCTAGGCAGGGACTAATAACTAAGGGATAAGGGACAGAAGATAAAAAATCAATTTTTCTTCGCATTAATCAATAAAAAAAAACCACAGATAAGTCATTAAAATTAGAGGTTGGGTTTGCCATTGGATCAATTCAAAAATCAACGAGCAAGGAGGTTACAAATGACGTAGGAAAGCAGGTCCAAGAAAGATCATGGCATTGAAATCTTCAACCGAGAATAGAAAAATAACATGTGTAAATTAAATTTCATTGAAAGTAACAACTTTAACAAGCGTACCTTAGACAAATGTGAATGCTCTAAATTTGTTGTCCACATGCACGCCCCATCTAGCTACCGCTTTTCGACCGATGTGACATCACTGGTACCTCCTAGCCAACACTAGGGGTACTCTTATTCCCCCCTGATCCCCCCAAGCCACAAAGGTGCCACACACACAATACCATAGAACTGCTAGCACCCATCTCACCTCACAAGTTCGAGTTACCACTCGTTACCCGAGCTAGCTATCCCAACTCCCACAAGAGAAACTTCGGTCAAGGAAAAATTCAGCAGCGTAACGTTACACAAAAATATCCCCCATACTTCTCCTCCTCCATCATTTTTATAGAGTTTTCAAGTAATTAGTTTTCCAAATTCTCATTAAATTCCTTATTTATTTAATTAATTATGATAAATATCCCACGTACACATGTCACCCATCCCCTAGTTGCACCAGAAAATCAATTTTATTAATTAATTAAATATTCCTATTTCCCTCACCCACCTAAAAGAATTCATAAAAATGCTCCTTGTTGTCCCAAAATTCCCTTGAAAATATTAAATGACTTACGCCTTACTTAATTCCTAGTTGAGTTCATAATTAGCAAGTTCCCAAGGCAAGATTCCTTACTAAGTTAGACATTCAATTTTTTCTTTACATTTCTCCTTTTTTTACGTTTCCCATTTTTCCTTAAGTTTCCTATTTATTTTAAGTTTCTCTATTTTTCCTTGTTACCTAAAAATCAATTTAGCAAGTGTAGAAAAAAAAACAACCATTTACCCTTTTTCTTCTTTAATTAAAATTAAATTAGCACATGTAGATAAAACAACCATTTACCCTATTTTCTTTTTAACTAAAACTTAAATTAGCACATGTAGATAAAACAACCATTTCCCTTTTTAAAATTTTAATCATCCATTATAATTTTGACATTAATAAATTAATTTGAATTTATTATCCCGCCTTCTTGTTACATGTTTATTTGTTATTGTTATTCTTTTTTTTTTACCACAAGTTCTACTTAGACCTAGATTTTAATTTCACTAGGTTGAGCGATATTTTTATTAGGGAAATTGTTTTTAAATATTACTTATCACATCATTCATTTTAAGGCCGTCTAGGTTTATTCACTTACCGGTTNTTTTTTTTTTACCACAAGTTCTACTTAGACCTAGATTTTAATTTCACTAGGTTGAGCGATATTTTTATTAGGGAAATTGTTTTTAAATATTACTTATCACATCATTCATTTTAAGGCCGTCTAGGTTTATTCACTTACCGGTTAAAATCATGACATGCCCTTGAGGACACACTAGGTTCTCCAAGGGTGCCACTCATCTCTTTTTGTTTTCCTTACGCGACGTGCCCTTCAAGACACACTAGGTACTCCAAGGGTGCCACTCGCCTCTTTGTGTTTTCCTTGCATGATGTGCCCTTCAGGACGTACTACGTGATCCAAGGGTGCCACTTGCCTCTTGACTGACTTTGGTAGACATCAAAAACTCCTGGATTCAATACTCCACTAGGTGATCTTGTGGGAGACTAAGGGCCACTAAGGAATAAGGCCCCTTCCTTATTGTGTGCCCCTTAGAATCATCGTGAACAACTATCGCATTCTGCGGTCACGTCATCGTGGGTCTTTTCGAACTAGGTAATCGTTAACCTACAGTTTGAGCCACAATGGGAGTGCTAGTAGGTTGTGGCAGGGTTGCTCCGACAAATCTCCCTCAAAGTCTCTGGTTGTCGTGCGTGACCCCTCTATTCTACATGTGAGTCTGGTCGACAAGTTATCGCTAGCCTGCATCCATCAATGAATCATGTGAGAAATAATAATCAATCATCATAACATCTAATCATATGCAAATATGTCACATCAACAACATTCAAACCCCAGTAGTCCACTCCCTGAATCGATCCGGAGTCCAAGGGTTTTCATCAATGCCCCTGCATCCTCAATGTCCAAAGTCCTACACACTAAGGACGACCCATTCAATAGGACCTGTCTATGTAAATACAACAAAATAACATATCATCATATCCATAATATATCATGATAATAATCAAACGATCAACAGTATAATAGTCTGGATCACTTGCAAGCAAGTGTCCTCAAAGAATAAGTTCTCTCAGAGCGTGCAAGAGAGGGATGTTACATATTTAACTTATATTAAATAATGGTTGTCACATATATTATGTCATATGCATTACATGTGTGATTCTTTTTAGAAATTTTAAAATGAAAGTTTAATCCATAATATCAATAACAAACATTATTTTTTCAATGATACTTGTTTTAACTTGAGAAAAGAATTGACCTTTATCTTAGATTAAAGAAAGTTGTCGAATATCATAAGAAAAAGTATATTATTGCTATCTTGGTTACCTCATCTGTAATAGTTTGTCAATATAGTATCGGTTGTTAGAAGCCATACGAAAGGGCAACTCAAGCGATGTGCTTCTAGTTTGACGCCACACAGAAGGGGGTTTAGTCATTAAGGATTTTAAGGGCCAAAGTAATCACTGCCGGTTGTTTAAGGAAATGCAGGTGACATTGAATTCATAGGAAGACATTTAAGTATATCCAGGTGCATTGAATTCGCTGGCAGTCAATTAAGAATTGCAGTTCCATAGAAATTGTTGGCAGGATGCATACGAACATTGGAAGATGAGAATCTTTAGGAAAGGCATAGTAACTCAACCTGATATAACTGATATCCAGGGAAAAATAAGTTGACACGTTCCAAATGTAGTTTAATTAAATGAAAAATCATCCGATTATGATTCCAGGCCAATACCACATCAATCCCACGGATTTTGTATCGTAAATTCATGATTTTAAAAGGGTAAATTCAAACCCTGACACCCGAAGGTTTAACCGGATCTGAGCCTTTATATTGGTAGGAGATATTACTCAATACAATCGTATCTGAACATGGTAAGGAAACGTCTACATGGAAAAGTAAAATTCAGGATATGAAAATTGTTTTTGCAAACCCTGAGCCTTTATATTGGTAGGAGATATTACTCAACACCATCGTATATGAACATGGTAAGGAAACGTCTACATGGAAAAGTAAAATTCAGGATATGAAAATTGTTTTTGTAAACCCACTTAAGGAATTGTCGATCAATAATTAAACTTGAAAGTCATCCACTATTTCAATCGAATTTCTGATATAGATTTTGAGAGTCCTCACGCAACTCCATACCACAAAAGTTACTAAAATATCAGAGAATTATGAATTTACACTTTGTCTTGTGCAGTAGATTCAACAAGGGGGGTAGTTTAAGTTCTTCTATGCCAGCTCAAGCAACGACCAAGATGGAATTTGCATTATGAGTATATTGAGCTCGCAATAAATATTTCAACATTTGAACGCTAAATACATAGAGAAAAATCCCACATACGCCTTCGATCTCATAGTCCTTGTGAGAAAATAACAAATTTACACAAGACTATGTTTTAAACTTATATCATGATTTAAAATCCTCTACACATCACAACAACCATTCATTCCCTGGCGAAGGTAGAAAATGAAGATTTAAATTAATAAGCAGACCCAAGAAGCATTCAAGAAGACCAATGGATCGTAAATGAAAGGCAATGAATACATAAATTCAATACATTAGTTGAAAAGTTGAATTTACAACAATGCTAGAAATTCACCTTCGGTATTACTCAACCAACAAGGAAAACTTGCGAATCAATTTCGATCTTAAATTGATTTAAAAAAACACATCAAGGAGCTTGTTTATTCCATCTTAAATTTTCAACATAGTTACAAAAATGAAAAGTTCGATTATACAATTTAAAAATCCCAATGCAATTACAATTTTAAATAAAATATTGTAATTGAAGAAGGTAGTACTAAAGAAATCAAAGATGTCCTTCCAATGGAACTCCTTCCAACCTCTTGCTTGCTAATCATAGAGACTTCACTGGTACCTCGCAGCCAACGCTAGGGGTACTTTTCTTCCTCCTTACCCCGTAAGCCGCAAAGAGGCCTTGCACACAAAACAAGAAAAATACTCTAGCTTTGAGCTTTCCTCGCAAGGTAGAGCCACCACTCTATCTCAAGCTAGGTATCCCAACTATCACAAGTAAAATCAGTCAAAACTAATTTGGCAACATAAATTTTTCGATAATCAGTGTGATCCTTTTTCCCTTTAGACCATTTTCTTTATAGGAGTTTCCTTACTGACACATCCCCACATGCACAATTAATTTGCTTTTTAATTAAATAAATTAGAATTATTTCCCCTTTACACTCGTCACCGTCTCCCCAAGTTGCACAAGTAATTCCACATTTTATTTAATTAAAGTCAATTTCTCTCACCCTTCCTAAAATCACTCCTTAAATAACTTCTAGTGTCTCTTTATTCTCCATATTCCCATTTAATGATTGATGCCTTAATAAATCTGAGTTGAGTTAAACTAGGATTCATCTCCTAGTTAAACTAGTGGTAGCTAGACTCTAGATTCCTTTATATGTGTACCCTATTCTCTCATCTTTATTTCTTTCTTATTTTAAACCCCCCCTTTCTAATTTTCTTGCAAACATGCGTCTTATATCAATGCTTAAATATATTTCACCTTTTATTAAGTCTTAACTTGATTTACTTCATCCCCTTTTTATTTAATTTATAATTTAGTTTTAGTCTTCTTACCAAACTTAGACTTAGGCTTAATTTTTGAATAGGCTTAGACTTTCATTTATGGATTTACAATTAATAATTTGAATCTTTAATTAATTAATTAAATACGACAATGCTTAAATATTTTACAAGGTTTAATTATTCACTCAAGATTTTCTAGGCCACCTAGATTCATTGACTCAAGTGTTACTTACACGACGTGCCCTTCAAGATGCACTTTGTGCTCCAAGGGTGCCACTCGCCTTTGACTGGTTTTGGTAGTTATCCAACACTTGGAGTCAACACTCCATTTAGGCAACCTTGTGAGATACTAAGGGATTCTAAGGAATAAGGACCCTGCCTTAATGCAGGCCCCTTAGAAATATTCATGAGAGATTGTCTCAGTATGCCCTCACGACATCGTGGACCTCTTGAACTAGGTAATTGTTAACCTACAATTTGATTCATGATGAGAGTGATCGTAGGCTCTGAAAGGGACATTACCACACCTCTCCCTCAATATAGGGTCTATGTGCATGGCCCCTTTACTCCTTATCTGAGTCATATTAGTAAGCATTCATCAGCCTGCATTCACTAACAAAACACTATCATTGATCCATATGCATAATCATACTAAATAAATCATAGGTCACATATGCATAAATGAAATAATCAAACCAATATAATCCACTCCCTGACTCAATCCGGAGTCCAAGGAGGTCTATTGATGCCATCAACATCCACAATCTATCAAGTTTCCTGCACACTCAGGGAAACCTCATCAATAGAATCTGTGAATACATATATATATATATATATATATATATATATTAACATTAAATCACAACCATCAACATCATCATAAAAATCGATAAGTGAAAAAAATAATGATGTACTATAACCGGATCACTTTCACACAAGTGTTCTCAAAGAATAAGTCGACAACATGTGCTCACAAAAGTGAGATGTTACATACATCCCCTATAGTTTTAAACTTCGTCCCGAAGTTGTATAATATATACAAAATGTAGTAATAAAAGTATCTCACAAGATCTATATGTCTAATCTATCAAAACAAGTAAGGAAATTGTTGATACATATCGTATGTATCCCCCTGGGTAGCTTAGTGTGCACTATAATCTTCCCACTGGACCTTGAACTGTTCGACTGTTCGACATTGTAGATGTCGAATGTGATGTTACAGAATGTGGATTGGCCCCACCGTGGGTGCACTCTCATCCGACACTTGCAAATAACTCATGGAAATCACATGTGTAGGATCACTAACATAATGTCTCAAAACATATACATGAAAAACATCGTGCATACACTTCAAAGAATCAAGAAAGGATAGTCGATAGGCCAGGGGTGCTTCCTTTTCCATAACTTCAAAAGGTCCCACAAAACTAGGAAATATTTTAGCACCCTTTCCAAACTTGATCGAACTCTTGTGTGGTTTCACCCACAAGAAAACTCAGTCGCCGACTTCATAATTGCGGTCAATGTGATGCACATCAGCATAACTCTTTTGCTAATATTGCTCCTATTTAATCCTTTGTCTTATCGATTTCATTTGTTTGTCCATTTCTTGGATCACTTATGGTCCTACCAGGATCCTATCTTCAATTTGATCCCAGCTCAATGGTGTCTAACATGATCCCCCATAATGAAACTCAAACGGTGACATATTAATGGTACTTTGATAGTTGTTGTTGTATGCAAACTCTACTAGTGGAAAGAACTCCTCCCAATGTTTTTGTTGGTCCATTAAATACATATGCAACATATCTTCAAAAATTTGGTTTTTTCTTTCTATATCCCCATCGATCTCATGGTGATACGTTGTAATAAAATTCATTTGTGTCCCCAAGGCCTCTTGGAAATCAGTCCAAAAACATCATGTAAACACAGATCCTCTATCGGGTATGATCCTTTTTGGAACGCCATGTAATCTGACAATATGACTGATAAAAACGCGAGCTATTTTTTGTGCCTGATACATTGTGCGCACAGGAATAAAATGTGCACTCTTTGTCAGAGTGTCAACTACCATGAAAATCGAGTCGTTTCTCCTTGCCATCCATGGAAATCCAACAATAAATTACATCAAAAATACCTCCCATTTCGATTCTGGAATAGCGTGTGGTTGTAGTAATCCTGTCAGATGTCTATGTTCATCTTTCACTTACTGACATTCTAGACATCTCACCACATAAATAAATATGCCTTCTTTCATTCCTTTCCATAAGAATAAAGGATTAAGATCCTCCTTCATCTTTGTGACTCCTGGATGAGCCATGTACACCGCTCTATGAGCTTCACTTAATATCAAACTTCTTAATTCATACTTAGGCGGTACATAAATTATGTTTTTATACCTCAAAAATCTGTGATCTATTTTTATTCTGAATTTCCATCCAATCAGATAGTGTCTCCACACTCTCAAGGCATACACAATGGCCAATAATTATAAATCATGTGTTGCGTAGTTCTCCTCATGCTTTCTTAACTTCCTTGAGATGTAAGCGATCACTTAACTATCTTGCATCGATACTCCACCTAAACCTTCCTTAGACACGCCTGTGCATACCAAGAATTCCTTGTCCACATATGGTACTTTTAGTATCAACGTTTTTGTCAACAATGACTTGAGCCTTTGAAATTATTCTATGCACTTCTTGGTCCATAAAAACTTCTTGTTTTTCTTCTACAATTTTTTGATTGGATTCGCAATATTTGAAAAACCTTCGACGAATCGTCAGTAATATCCTGCTAAACCCATGAAGATGCATACTTCTTGTACATTTGTTGATGCAGACCATTCCATAATAGCCTCTAATTTCACTGGATCCACAACTATACCTTCACTGGATATAGCGTGCCCCAAGTAATGAATCTTCGATTGGAAAAAGGAGCATTTCGATAGTTTCCTGTATAATTTGTTTTCTCATAAAGGCTATAGTACCAAGCTTAAATGTTCATCATGTTAATCTATCATTCGAGAATATATCGGTATGTTAGCAATGAATACTTGAACAAACTTGTCCAAGTATTCACAAAACATCCCATTCATGAAACTCATGAATACCCCCGGGGCATTTGTCAGTCCAAACGGTAAAATGATAAACTCATAGTTTTTTAACCTTGTCTTGAATGTGGTCTTAGGAATATCTTCCACTTTAATTTGTAACTGGTGATATCATGATCTCAAGTCAATCCTTGAAAACATTGTCGTGTCCTTCATTTGATCAAAAAAATCATCTATTCTTGGAAATGAATATTGTTTCTTAATCGTCGCCTTGTTCAATTGACGGTATTCAATAAAACGTCTCCACAACCCATCCTTATTTCTTATGAAAATAATAGGTGCACCCTAAGGTGACACACTTGGATGTATAAGTCCCAAGTTTAAAAAATCCTTTAGTTGGATTTTCAAATCTTGTAACTCAGGTGTTGACATCCAATAAAGCTTACTTTCTATCGGTTTAGTTCCAGGTTTCAATTCAATTGTAAACTCCAACTCTATTTCGAGTGGTAATATGTTGGTAGTACGATTGTCATTAGACCAAAACTCGCAGGTGATTGGTAAACTCACCACCACCAGATTTGAAGGATCCATGAGAGGCGATTAGCTCCTTTTCATGATACACTGGGGAGCATTCACTACTTGCAATTTCATCCAACAATCTCCCCCTCAGTGCGAGCCGAGTGTGTATCGAACTCATGACCTCTATCTCTGATACCATTTGTTGGTAGTACAACTGTCATTAGACCAAAACCCACAGGTGATTGGTCAACTCACCACCACCATATTCAAGGACCCATGAGAGGTGATTAGTCCCTTTTCACGATACACCGGGGAGCATTGACTACTTGCAATTTCGTGCAACATAATCCTGGTAACTCTTATGGAAACACGTCAGCAAACTCTCATATGACCAAAAGATTTTCTAATCCTTCCACCTCACCCTTCTCATTTAGTGCTAAGTTTACATATAAATTATGTCCATTGCGCATGCTATTCTGTAGTTGTAGGGAAGAAATGATCCTCAAGGAAACTCCCTGGTTTCTTCCTACAATCACTCTTCACTGTCCCACATCATCTTTCAAGCTTAATCATTTTGTCTTACAATTGAGTATCTCATCGTACGATTCCAACCAGTCCATACTGATCACTATGTCATACAATCCTAATATCATCACATATAGGTTGGCATTCATTACAAACTCTCCCTGTTGAAATTACTAAGACAACTGAGAGGGGGGGGTGAATCAGTTGTTGCTTAAACAATTTTAAGTCTATTAAAACATTCTTAATCTTTCTTCAAGTGATCATCAATATTATACAACATATGGACAACATAAATAATGAGCATCAGTCAAACATAAGATATACACAGAGACAGATTTTCATGAGGAAACCCATAAAGGAAGAAAACCTCTTCTTCTTCGAAATGATAGGCAGTCTTTTAAGTTCTACACATCATCTATAATTGATCACCAACTCAATGTGAGGCTACTACCTCTTTTTTACAAGCTCCAACTTGTTTGATAGCACCAAATCTCTGGTTTCTCTAACACCCACTAGAAGGAAGCACCAAATCCCTAAGTGTTCCAGCACCGACTAGATGGAAGAACCTACTTCCACTTATACAAGCACCAACTTGTTTGAGAGCACCAACTCTCTAGTTTCTCTAGCACCCACTACAAGGAAGCACCAACTCCCTGAGTGTTCCATCACCAACTGGATTGAAGCACCAACTTCTAGTTACACAATCTCCAACCTATATAACAGAGAGCACGTGTTCTCCCTTGCACCACCCTGCCACCCTAGTTTCTTTGGCTGCAACCAGATGGAAGCTACAACTCCCTATGTTCAAGCACCCACTTGAACCTATGAGGACAACAGTCCTCCCTAGCACCTCCCAACCACCCTGAAATATAAAAATTTGCATTCTATGAATTTATTATAGTGATTCAATAGTTTTCATTTGCTTACCAGGCTTATCATTGTTCAGTTATGCCGCTCTGCTCTTCCTGCATCAGTGTTTCCCTTCTTGCATCCTCTTCAGATTTCTGATATTATCCTCTATCTCAGTATGAACACGTTGGATTTATCTTCTTCTCACAGATATGCATCTTTGATATGTGCACTTTCTGCTCTCTTCCACAATTCTATTATATTCAGCTATTGTTCCTCATCTCTGTGTTTTCTTTCCACTGCGCATACTATAATTTTACCTTTCTACGGTTCAATTCATTTTTCACTCGGCACAGCCACATGTGCACAGTCCCAACGTATCTCTTTTATCCACTTCCTCTTAGGTTACACTTCAAATCTATTAGGAAAAAATGCCTCAGCAACTGAATCGCCAACAGTCCAAGAACCATGATTTGGTTCTTCTAACTGAATCGTAACTACAAAGTTAATCATAAAGATCAACAATAGCCCTCCGATCAGATGCTCAAATAACCAACATCATTGGATTAAATCTGTAGGGTCTTGCATTTATTTCGCCATTTTGGCATTTCGGCATTTCGGCATCCCTCTGGTGAAGAGTCTCGACTCTTCATGTTATGATCACCGAAAAGGATATTAGCTTGGTGTTAGCTCCTCCCTCTCACATGACCACTGACGGTGACCACAACCTACACCAAAAGGTTTTTTTTTCATTTCGGTATTTCATCATTTCGGCATTCCTGTGGTGAAGTGTTTCAACACTCCAACTCTCAGTATCTGAAGCCTACACCAAAAGGTGTTTTTCGCATTTCAGCATTTCAACATTTCAACATTCCTATGGTGAAGTGTTTCGACACTCCAACTCCCAGTATCCAAAACCTACACCAAAAGGTGTTTTTCACATTTCAGCATTTCGACATTTCGACATTCCTATGGTGAAGTGTTTCGAGACTCCATCTCCCAGTATACGAAAATCCGAAATGGAGTCAGATCAATGGTCTAGTATTTCGACTTTTTGTATTTCGGTGTTTCTGTGATGAAGTGTTTCGACACTTCCAACTCCGGGTATCCGAAAATCCAAAATAGAGTTTAGCTTCTGATCTTGCCATGCGATCATCGTTTTTTTGTTGGTCATGATATTTTCCATCTATGACAAACACGCATACTCTGCCTCTGTCTGAAAACATGCCAACACTCCCAAGTTAATGCTACAGTATGAAACCCTTCCTCCAACCTTTTGTTTGGCACCTGAAGCCATTTCCACGTATCTAAACTTGTCTTGATTGACTTCCTTTACCTTAATTCTTTTTAGCATTGCACTAGAAATAAATCTCTTTGTACCACTGACATCTATCAAAATACAAAAGGTTTGGTTGGCGATTGTACCTGACATCTCAAGAACAGTGCACTGGTGCTCTACCTGGCAGTTATTCACCGCTACATGAATTATGTGGGCCTTGCCCAAATCTCCAATGGTAGTGTGTCTTGTTGATCTGTCCACCATGGATTTCTCAATAGGAAAGTCTCACTGGTAATGTGGCTCTCCACATGTCCAACATCCCATCTTCGGTCCAGTACTCCTGGTCCGCGAAGTAGAAGTTGTTGGCATTCCAGTGTGATATCCTAGTTTGTTCTCCTGAACAGGCCTAAAATGTTGTTGATGCAATGGTCCTCTGTAGGGATTCCTCTGTGAAGCAGTCGGTCATCACGTTGTCATGAACATGGATCCTCTCGACATATCTTAATACCTCGATGTACGTCTAGCTGGTGTTTGATGTTCTTGCGCACCTGATGTCGTTTGTACCATTGGTCTTGTAGGAGTCTTTCCCTAACCCCCATTGGTTAGCTCTTCCTCAGCTATGATGACCTCCTAGACTTCATCGTGCAACATTTGAGGCATTAGGATCCTCACCTTCGCACTAATGTTTAAGTTAAGGCTGAACAAAAAAAATTTGACCTTCAACTTCTCCATGTTCAAGTGCGTGGCATACCAAAGTAGCTTTAGTTGAAGTACCTCCATGTGGAATTTCATGTTGGAGGTGTAGTCACGAAACGAAAATCAAATCACCATGTTCTCCAACCATGCCTTAGCGGTTGAGTCCTCCGTGGCACCCATGAACTTGGGAAACTTCACCTTCTCAAGTTCTCTATGGATGCTACCACTGCCAGCTAGAGCGCATTGTGAACCCTCATAGGGTACTTTCACCCTGGCCTCATCTCTATCTAGTCGGTTAATCAAGGCCTCTGACATCCTTTTAAAGAACCTCATCAAACCAACCATATCCCCCACAAAATCTTGCTCCTGTCCAATGACTTGTTCTTCTCCTTGGGGGTTATACCCCTATGGCATGGATGCTACTAGAGGCATCACACCTCTCTCCCTAGCACCGCATCCTCTACCTCCATGGCATCCTCTAACCATGATTACCTTCATGAACAAATTTAAATATTAGTTAGTGATAAGTTATTAATCAAGTGTTTAATACAATGAAAGGAATAATGATCCCATGTCGCAGGGTCGAACCTGCTCTAATACCATATCTAACGACCCCATTGATATGACAATGAATAGCGATGTAAAACAAGTAAATATTTTTTTTTAGCATTAGGAAATTAACATCATCACAATTCATAGCAACACATAATCAACACGTCATCATAATTAAAAGAGACACATGATCAACAAATGAACATAAATTAGCGATGTGAATCAACACATCTCATAAATGTAACATAAGGAAATACCCACCCAACCTATCCTGCAAGGTTAGGACCTCCAAGACACATAAGCAATGCTCAATCCCAAGATTCATTCGATTGATTTTTACCACTTAAGGTCATAGAGCTGGCGACTATTTTAAGGAACAAGGAGGTGTCTAAATCCCATAACTAACATCTATCCTAAACATCATGACTATATTCTAATAGTGAGGCATGTAATCACACATAAACAATCTTGTCAAATAACATGTAAATGAATAGCACTGCATCTATACAAGAAAGAACAAGACAATAAGTTAACAACTGCAACATTCTATGCTATTCTAGAACTTTCAACTAGAGGCGCAACACAATAAACAATCATAAGAATCTATCATTTCCAAGGTTGGGCAACCTGTGTCTTAATCAATCATTTCCGAAGTGAAAATTCTAGTTATAATTAATTTAATAAGTTAAAGGGGTTGCTCACCATAAACATTATTGTGACTCAATCATGCCTTGTCCTTCACATGATTCTTAATTTCAACAATGTATCTAGTTCCTTCTAAATAATTGATTTATAAACTCACACTAATAATATAATTTATGATCGAACCCTATGAGACTTGGTAAATTAATACATAAACAATACAAAGTATAATCTACTACGATTTAGCAATCGCTAAAACAATTTCTCATGTACTAAACAAGAGCATTGTAATATCCACATACGCAATTAATTCAACACAACAATTTAATCATCGAGTAACAAGAATAATGATTACGCACCTTAAAACTAAATTTACCAAGAAGTTCTAAACTTTTCCTATACCAATAAAGTTTAAAAGATGCAAGGGGTAAAAGTAATGGCATCTAAATGTACTACTTATTTTTCTCAAATTGCACAATTAGTTTTATTAATTCAGATGATGTAACAATTACACATAAAAATAAGTAAATATTTCTTGCGCAAAGTAACACCATTTTATCAACAATATATGATGATATATCAAAATTTTATGTGGTACTTGTGTAGCGAAGCGATATGGCATACATGAAAAACATCATTTTTCTATTTGAATCGAAGTTGCACAACTTGTGCAACTCCTTATGAATACTAAATTCACAAGGCGCATTATGTATTCCATTATGATTAATGTTGAACAATAAATAAAAATTATTAAAATAAAATCATTATTTTAAGAAAATTAGAATGGAATGTCTTTTCGATTAAATTAATTCTTACATAAATTCAAGGGAAACAAACCCTAAATGATGATATAAATTATCATTTACAATATACTAAAACTCATTCTCGTGTAATATGTGTTATGCAGTACTTTTAAGAACATCAAGTATAAGTTATTCATGAAATCCAAATATGTATTCTTCTCAATAACACTTTATTAAATTAATTAATTAAGATTCAATATTTATCTTAGATTAAAGAATAGTTGTCACATATATTATGTCATATGCATTACATGTGTGATGCTTGTTAGAAATTTTAAAATGCAAGTTTAATCCAGAATATCAATAATAGACATTCTTCTTTCAATGATAATTGTTTTAATTTGAGAAAATAATTGACCTTTATCTTAGATTAAAGAAAGTTGTTGAATATCATAAGTAAAAATCTATTATTGTTATCTTGGTTACCTCATCCATAATAATTTTTCAATCCATTATCGGTTGTTAGAATCTGTAAGAAATCAAAGATGTCCTTCCGATGGTGCTCTTTCCGACCTCCGGCTTGCTAATTGTAGAGACTTCACCGGTACCTCTAAGCCAATGCTAGGGGTATTGTTCTTCTCGCTTATCCCCCCAAGATGCAAAGGGGCCATGCACACAAAACCAAAAAAATAATCTAGCTAACTTGCCTCACAATGTAGAGCCACCACTCTATCTCAAGCTGGGTATCTCAACTCTCACAAGTAAAACAAGTCAAAAATAATTTTGCAGCAGAACTTTTTCTATAAATAGTGTGATCCCTTTTCCACCATTTGATTTGTAGGAGTTTCCTTAATGACACATCCCCACTTGCACATTTAATTCGCTTTTTAATTAAATAAATTAGAATTATTTCCCCCTTACAGTTGCCACCCTCTCCCCAAGTTGCACAAGTAATTCCACATTTTATTTAATTAAAGTCAATTTCTCTCACCCTTTCTTAAATCACTCCTAGTTATCTCTTTTTTCCCCATATTCCCGTTTAATGACTGATTCCTTGCTAAATATGAGTTGAGTTTAAAGAGGATGATTATCCTAGTTAAACTAGTGGTAGCTAGAATCTAGATTCCTTTCAATGCATACCCTATTCCCTCATCTTTATTTCTTTCTTATTTTAAACCCCCCTCCCCCCCCACCCCCCTTTTAATTTTTCTTGCACACATGTGCCTTATATCAATCTTTAAATATATTTCACATTTTCTTAAGTCTCAACTTGATTTACTTCATCCCCTTTTTATTTAATTTATAATTTAGTTTTAGTGTTCTTACCAGACTTAGACTTAGGCTTAATTTTTGAATAGGCTTAGACTTTCATTCAGAGATTTACAATTAATAATTTCAATCCTTAATCAAATAATTAAATTTGGCAATGCTTAAAGATTTTACAAGGTTTAATTATTCACTCAAGGTTTTCTCGGCCACCTAGATTCATTGACTCAAGTGTTACTTATGTGAACTGCCCTTCAAGAGGCACTCCGTGCTCCAAGGGTGGGACTCGCCCTTGACTGGTTTTGGTAGTTTTCTATCCCTTGGATTCAGCACTCCATTTGTGTGACCTGGTGAGAGACTAAGGAATTCTAAGGAATAAGGACCCTGCCTTATTGTGCACCCCTTAGAAATCTTCATGAGAGGTTGTCTCAGTCTTTCCACATGACATCGTAGACCTCTCGAACTAGGTAATCATTAACCTACAATTCAATCCATGGTAGGAGTGATAGTATGCTGTGATAGGGACACTGCCACACCTCTCCCTCAACAGCTGGTCGATGTGCATGCCCCTTTACTCCTTATGTGAGTCAGATTAGTAATCATTTGTCAGCTTCCATTCATTAACAAAACACTACCACTGATCCATATACATAATCATACTAAATCAATAATAGGTCACATATGCATAAATGAAATGCTCAAACCAATACAATCCACTCCTTGACTCAATCTGGAGTCCAAGAAGGTCCATTGATGCCATTGGAATCCACAATATCTCAAGTGTTCTACACACTCAGGGAAAACTCATCAGTAACATCTGTCAATACATATATATCAAATAACAGTAAATCACAACCATCAACATCATTATAAAAATACATAACGAAACAAATAACCATGTACTATAATAGGATCACTTCCACGCAAGTGTCCTGAAAGACTAATTCGACAACATGTGCTCGCAAAAGCATGATGTTACAAACAAGATATTACAGGAATTTTATTAAAGGGTTCTCAAATATTTCCCATCCTATAACATGCCTACAAAAGAAAGGAACAAAATTTATATGGTATGAAAAATGCCAAGAAAGTTTTGAGAAATCAAAACATCTCCTAACAACCACTCCTATACTAAAAATAACAGATCCATATAAATAATTCGTTGTATGTATGGATGCGTGCATTGAAGGGCTTGGAGGAGTATTAATGGAGGATAATCACATAATTTCTTATAAATCTAGGAAACATAGGGAACACGAAAGACATCATGTGACACATGATTTAGAATTAGCTGCAATAATACATGAACTAAAGATCTAACAAAACTATTTAATAGGACAAAAACTCCTATTGATGTCTAAAAAAATTTCCTTAAAGTACCTATTTGATAAACAAAATATCAACACTCGACAATAAATATGGTTAGCTTTCTTGAGTGAGTACAATATTGAAATAAGACATATCAAGGAAAAATAAAATAAGGTAGTTGATTCCTTGAGCATGCATGCAACTCTGATTTATAAAATTACAAGAAGTAAATATGAAATTGATTAAGAGGAAAAATTCAAGACTGGGGATGAAAAGGATATAGAATATCAAAATATTAAGTCAAACTTGACAGAAAATCAAGTTGAAATTGAAAAATTAGACTTTAGACTTTCTAAAAATGGGTTGTTGATGTATAAAGATAGCATGTATATCCCTGAAGCAGAATAAATTAAATTACTAATACAAAATGAATTACATAAAAATCCATACTCTGGACATCCTTGTTATCATAAAATAATTACTATGCTAAGAAAGGAATTTTATTGGCCTAATATGAAATGAGAAACCGTTGAATATTTAGCTAAGTGCATAGAATGTCAACAAGTTAAAGTTGAACATCAACATCCAGCCAGACTATTACAACCCCTATCCATTCCTGAATGGAAATGGGAAATTATTGTTGGACACACCTACCACACTTAGAGGGGGGGGTGAATGAGTGTGGGGCTCTTTTTCCCAAAACTTCCCTCTTGCACAAAAACTCATCAATTAGCATTCAACATTTATTCATTACCCATTGTTGTCATTTATAACC
>ML778517.1:886242-944267 GCA_009831015.1 Picea engelmannii
GTACACCTTATCAATCATGATAAGACAATAATGAGAGCATGGGTCCTCCAACCATTCTTCTAGGATAACTCAATCTGCAAAGCGTCTTCCCGTGAGGGATTTCACCATAAGGGGACCACTTTGGAGTTCATCCATTTGTTTACTGTTGCATCGATTGGTTTCCACTAGGACATATAACATTCTCATCAAGGGAATCATATCAATCAATTACTTGACATCAACCAATGACATCAATCAAACCAAACCATTTACATCAATGACATATGATCCAACAATCTCCCAAGTAATCAAACCATTGGCATCAATGACAACATGATCCAACAATTATAAGTATGGACTTTATAATAGGTTTACCTAAAAGTAGCAAACATAATGATTCAATAATGGTTATTATTGATAAATTAAGCAAAGTGACACACTTTATAATAGTTAAATCCACCTATAAAGTCATTAACATAGCAGATATATTTATGAAGAAAATATTCTAACTACATGGAATTCCTAAAACTGTAATCTCAGAAAGAGATATGAAATTCACAAGAAACTTTTGGAAATAATTGTTTAAAGGATTAGATACACAATTAAATTTCAGTACTGCTGACCATCCTTAGATGGATGGAAAGACTAAAAGAACTAATCAAACAGTATAAGATATGATTAGAATGTATGTTATGAATAGACCTAACAAATGGGAAGAATATCTACATTTGATTGAATTCACATATAATAATCCTTACCAAGATTCAGATAAACTTAGTCCTTTTGAAATTATTTATGGAAGAAAATGTAACACCCCTATTTCTTGGAGTAATCATGTCAATAGATTAATTATAGGACCTGAAATGTTAAAGGAAATGGAACTAATAGTGAAACAAGTACAAAGAAATTTGAAGGTATCTTAGGACAGGAAGAAGAGCTATGCAGACTCCAAAAGAACTCCAAGAGAGTTCAATATCAGAGACCATGTGTATATAAGGGTAAATCATAAAAAGAGTTATTTAATACTGGGAAGGTATACTAAATTGTCTCCTAGATATTGTGGTCCCTTCAAAGTGCTCACAGAAATAGGACATGTAGCCTATCAGCTTGCACTTCCAACCACAGTAAAAGTACATGATTTATTCCATGTTTCATTATTAAAATAATATATACATGATCCTACTGATATTATGGATTGGAATATGATATAGGTGGAACCCAAGGGCCAGTTCCTAGTAGATTCAGATTGTATTCTCGACAGGAGGGATATTACACTTTGGAATCGAGCCATCATATAGGTAAAGGTGTAGTGGAGGCACCTTAGTACCAAAGAGGCTACATGGGAAATGGAGGATCATATGTAGAAATCATATCCATTTCTTTTCTAGAATGATCCAGAACAATATTAAATAACTCCAAGGATGGTGTTAAGTTCTAATGTGGGGTGGATGTGATACCCCAAAGTTTCAAAACTAAAACTTATTATTATTTTGTATTATTGTTTATCAGCACATTATGGATATTTATGATCAAACACAAGTACTTATTGTTTTATTACTTATTTTTTTATTAATGAAAGATGAATAAAATATGAAGCACACGTTAAGTGAGATTGTTAGAAGAGAGAGTTTGTTGATTGAAAAGAGAAACTACCAAATGATATCAAAAAGGGGACAAATGGTGGAGATTAGTTGTGTTAACTCAACTAAGTGAGACAGATCTCACGATTCTAGGGAATCCAAAGAAACATGTGTAAAAATAAAATTGACAGGTGTTCAATCAACATGAGGCTCGTATATGTGTCAAATACCTAGGAAAAAAATATAAAATAAAAGGAAACAAAGAGGATGCGATGCCATTTTGAAGCAGATGTAAAATATCTAGAAACTTACATGACACAAGAATATTCACGTAAATCTTGTAGCCCTAAAACCTGCAACAAGTCACTTGGTTAAGTTCTTGGATTTGGATTCATCTCGGGGGTGATAGAGTGGGAATATGTAACAAATTTGATCTATGGTTGGGAGGAACAACCTGCTCAACATGTGTTTCCCCTAAGAAATCTTTAGTTACAGGTTTTTCTTCCATGTGCAAATTTTATTATGGATAGTTTAATTTTTTGTTCAAAGTTGCAATTTATTCAGAGATTAGATTATTTCTCTTATTCTGTTTCTGTTATGCGACTGCTATATTAAGTTTCAGGTATCAATGAATAAATAAAATTCTATATTAGAATGTTGGAAGTATGTCCATTTAATTGCCAGAGTCTAAGTGTTGAGAAGACTCTATATAAATTTAATTATAACCCATAGGGTTAGATTCTAAAACAATATCACTAATATGGTCAAGGAAATATAGAAAATGGAGGAATTTAAGTTTCTTGTTAAATAAAATATCAATTAAATACTACATGTAATTACAATTGATGTAGTAAAGGTTGAGCACATAATTTCAAATATTATAAATTCGACATTCTACGCTCTGTAGAAAATCTTAAATAAGAGTGAAAACTAACGAGATAATTTCATGAAAGAATTACAAGTAGTTCTTGGAAAAATTCATGACAACTAATTAAAAGAACCAAGAAATTTATGTTAAGAAAATTATGTACTGGGTTAAAATAGAGCTTGTACCAAGAATCAATTTTATTAGCATAATAAGGGTAAAACCCCCAGAAAAAGAAATAAAGTTTCTACGATGGTTATCAATCCATTCTATAGTATAAAATTCAATATTAAATAATAGAACTTTATTATACAACCAATTTACCATAGGAGAGTTCAATCGGTAGATTTATTATGCAAAGAAAAAGATCATATTACAATTCTTAGTAGATAAATAGACCGAGGGCATGGTTGATAGAACAACATTACGTAACCACTATTTTCTTTGTTTACATCGAACAATATTAGACAGTGGTAGCACGTCCCTTAACCACAACTAAATTCTAGATTAGAAACCAAAATGCCTTTTGAGGGTAAACGCCCACCCTCCTTTATGCCTAAGAAAAAGTGAAGCACAAAAGGTAAAAAAAAAATTAAAGCATTAGGAATTTGTGTCAACACATAATTCAACAACGCATAATCAATGACATCATAATTAAATGAGTTACAAGCATATCATATTCATAATAAAGTAACATCAGAAGTGACACATCAACATATTTAGTAATGACATATAATTATCACATCATTATAATTGAGTAACGACACAAAAATCGAAAGCATCATGAATGGCAACGCAAGATCAACTCATCACGATCAACTAGAATCATTAGTACTTTTAAATCACTCAACTCATCACATAAAGATAATCATTAGATAACACAAGGATAAAATGATATAACATAACAATATCATAATGATCATCAGGATAACATAAGAATGACATAAAGATACTACCTGACCAACCTACCCTGCAAGGTTAGGACCTCCAGGACACATAAGCAACACTCAATCCCAAGATCCAATTGATTTTTACCATTTAAGGTCTAAGGGATGACGACTGTTTTGAGGAAGATGGAGGTGTCTAATTCCCATAGCCCAACATAATCTGCAATCCAAACTAGCTCATCAATCTCATCTAAGCATCAATTATTCATCATAGTGCAAATAATATCTACTCTACTTAATAAATATTCAAGCAACATTGAGTGTAAATGAGTAAGAGGATTTTACATAAATAATAATAACCCAAACAAAATAAATAATTCATAGTCTCGTGTAACTCAACTATGCATATTCATATTAAGGAATACATTATAAGAATATATAACAAGAATGGAAGGGCTAAAATCATACATTGATTTGCAAGGAACCACATGAAAATAAATCTTCTTAAGCACTACATTAAATTTAGATGCTACCTTGCATTATTCATCCAATGTATAAAAATAAAAACACCAATCATTATATCAATTAATAAGAGGTATATTGTTGGAATATCCATTTAAAATAACTAAGGGGTTTAATCATAAGAAGCAAGATGGAAAGATTCGAAGACTACCTTACATTTCCATTGCTAGAAACTATAAGAAGTCAACCCATAATTAAGAATGAGATAAGATAAATTATATGCTATCTTAAAAATTCATTGGAGGAGTGAAGGGAAGACCAACCATAAGGTAACAGATACCTGCATATCCATTTAAGAATTAACAAAATCAAGTCTTATTAAACCATAAACAAGAACTCACAAGCTTACTTATAAATCCATTTAAAAGTTTATGAAGACCAATCTTAATTGACCAAAGATAATTAATATCTAGAGGCTAAATCACAAGTTCAAATTAAGGAACAAGAAGGAGTTCCAGAATCTATCCCATCCCCAGATCCAGTGTGTAGAAAAATCCAAAATTCATTCCAGACCCCAGCCCAACCCTCCATCCGACACTTAATCTGGTCCTCCGTCCGACACCTAATTTATGAAATTTAAATTAATTTTAAGTGCAACAAAAATGATTTTTCTTAAGTATATCTTAGAGGAAGGGACAATAATTAATGCAGGGTCTGTCAAGAAGTGGAAGTGATAGGTAAGAGGTGAGTGATCGTGTATACATCTAGCCAATCAACAATGCAACTCACTGTTCTTAGTTTTAACCCTATGATGTTATCACTATTTTAAAACGTGGAAATCAATAAAAAAAAGTTAACTGGAAAAAGGGAAACCATACACAAATAGGTTAAATGATGATGTAATTTCAAGAGAGACATTTTTCATACGAAACTTAATCTGACACCTGATTCGACCCTTGATACGGCCCCTGATCTGACCCTCGATCTGACCCCTGATTTGTCCCTTGATCCAACCCTTTAAATGGAACTAATTTCTAATAAATTTGAAATTAAAATCACAGGTAGCAAAACGAAAAGCTAAACGGATGAGAAACAATTAAAACAAAATTTATATTTTATGTAGCAGTGTATAGGAGGGTTAAATGCTTAGAACTCTTTAAGGGGATAATAAACTTTTGATGTAGAGAATAAAAGAGTTAAACAACAAACAAATTTTTGGGTTGTTCAATAACTGGGAATCACTCAGATCGACACTCAGTCAACACCAAAATTCAACGTGCAATCCCACGGACAAGAGGAGGAAATAGTCAGAAGCAAGCATAACCACAAGGTGATAAGGGAGATTACATAAAACGAATCCCCTCCCGATTGTAGATTGGCTCTACTTCATTCTATTAATTTCCAGTTATCATAAATTTAAATAAATAACATTAACAAAGCATATCACTAGTACAAATATTTCACACCCTCCGTTGGTGCACTC
The DNA here is from genome assembly GCA_009831015.1 of Picea engelmannii. Classification (NCBI taxonomy): domain Eukaryota; kingdom Viridiplantae; phylum Streptophyta; class Pinopsida; order Pinales; family Pinaceae; genus Picea; species Picea engelmannii. The sequence continues at coordinate 891,499 of ML778517.1, forward strand.
ATAAAACAAGATTAAAAGCTACTGAAGGAGATAAAACAAGTGCATCCTTACCTCCGTGAGATCTCATGGTGGAGGAATTACATAAATCACAACAATAATATTGCATACAAAAGACATAGTTCCACAAATCGAAATAGACTATAAAATAAAGGAGGAAGTGTTCAATTTCCAATTATCCTGAACTAGTACTTTTACAAATACAATGTTAAACATTTCCTTGCAATATAGAGGTGAGTACAGGCTATGTAACTCATGGATTTCCAAGAAAATCAACAGTAAACTACAATTTAAGGCTATCAAGGAAGCCAAGATTTGATTGTACTTAAATGTAGAGTAAGGTCAAATTCCACAAGGGAGGAAGTGAACATCAAGAACTCGATTCAAATTAGAAAATCCCATGATAGAAACAAATTATTCAAGACCTCCAATAACCAATTGCACAAGAATCTACGACTGCGAATTTTTTTTAAGTAGTTGGTTTGTAAAATAAAATTAAAATTTTTGTTATGCAAAACAATGGCAGGGACAAGGGAGAAAGCGCAACTTTGGGTAAAATCAACTAGCAACATCTCAGGAAGATCCAATGGATGGTAAAATAAATGACAAGGAATGATAATTTCCAATACTTTTAGCTTAAAAATTGAATTTACAGTAATGACTTAAATTGTCTTTCTATAGTACTCAACCATCAGGGAACTCAAAATTTTGATTTCAGAAAATCCAACACCATTTACAACTAATTTATAAAAAATATAAATAAATTTAACTGATTAAAATTTCAAAACTCTAATACGAATACCATAACCGAAGACGAAGAAGTCTGGAGATGTTCTTCATCAAATGGTGCTCCTTCCTTTCTCCCACTTGCTAATCATTGAGACTTCACAGGTACCTCTCAGCCAACTCTAGGGGTACTCTTCTCCCCCCTTAGCCCCCCGAGCTGCAAAGGGGCCATTCACAAACATAACCAGATTACTCTGGCTTCGAGTTCGCTTCCCAAGGTAGACCTACCACTCTCTTTCTCGAGCTAGGTGTCCCTACTCTCACAAGTAAAATCAGTCAGAATGTTTGTAGCATAACCTTACTCATACTAGTCTAGATGCATTCCTCCTCTCAGCCATTTATTTTATAGAATTTTTCTTAGTGACCACTTTCCATTTGTACATTTAATTTGTTTTTTAAAAATTAATTAGGAATTACTCCCCTCATACACTTTTCACTCGTTCCCTTAGTGTTACACATTATTTTCATCATCCCTATGACCGTTAATGATGTAAACCTATTTGTTGCCTTCATAGGGGTCAGTGGCCTGAGTTCCTGAAGAGAGAAGGGAGAAGAACTTTGAGAAAAGAAGTTGCATTTTCTTTTGTAAAAACCCTGTAAAAAAGGAAGTTCGCAGGTTGCTAATATCCTAGGGTGCGAGAATGACCCATTCTCGTAGGCTTCCTTAAGCTAGGGTGCGAACTTCTCACACTGTAATACATAGCTAGGGTGCAAACTTGTTCTAAAGCTTGGAAAAAGATGAAGTCTCGATGGTTCTAGAAGGGAATCTTCTAGAAGAATGGGTTGGCATTTGAATGGTTATCCTTTTACTGGTTTCCCTGATATTGTGGGATCATTCTTATCCAAGTAACCATCCCATTCTCTCCTATATATTGATGGAATTCTCATGGAAAAGGTTAAGCAAGATTCATTGGAGAATTGGTGAAAGAATTGTGTGAAGGACCTAGCTTGAAAAGGAGCTTGGAGACTCTAGCAAGTCTATCAAGAGGGATTTGATCTTCTGCATACAAGAACCATTCAGGGAAGCAATATAGGTGGGGTCAATGAATGAAAGTTGATCAACATTCACAACCCATCCATCGTGAGGGAAAGATATCACATGAAAAAGAGTAGACACAATAGCTTTCATGGCATAGACATAATCTCTCCCAAGGAGTAAAGAAAAATCCAAGGGGTCTTGGACTACCATGACGTCAATAAAGACAGTTTTCACTCCCAGAGTCACAGGAAATTGAGGAAGGGTCCCTAAAGTTTGACTAGTTCTTCTGTTAAAAGCTAATATATTATGCATAATCGGTGCAAGTGGAGAATAACACAAAGCTTTCCAAGCAATATAGGACAAAATACTAACAGACAAACCTTCATCTATCAACATTTGAGGAACATCTCGACCACAAACCTGTACTATAATCTGGAAAGGAATGTGAAAGGGAAGACAAGGTCCAGTTAGCACACCCCAATCAAAATGGATGGCCTCATTACTTGGAGGAGGTTCCATGGGAGAAGGAGGAATAACCCCCAGCATGGTAGATTCTATATCAATGAGAAAAACATGGGCAGTATGGAGTTTACTCTCTAGTGGGAGAGCAGGATCGACCGATGATGAGATCAGATCGACCACTTGGGTTTCATTCTCCAGGGGGAGAATGGGATTGATCGAGGATGGTATCGGATCAACCACTTTATCAACTAGTTCAACTAAGGACGTGACCAGATTGACGACATGATCAACCAGATTGACTGGTGAAGGGACCAGAGTGATCATTCCATCAACTATTGGAGGGTTGAGAGAAAGCTTACGATATGCAGCTGGAAGTTGAGGCTGTGAAATAGTTAGGTCTTCCAGTAATTTCGAGGCTTCGTCCATACAAGGGAAAAGGTGAGTGAGATGACTCCCTTTTCTTAACATACACAGGAAATTGACTCTACTTTTCTTCTTCCCAACAGTATCTTGACTAGTTGATGGGGGGTCATCAGCATGTTGTGCAAAGGCTGACGATATGGGTTGGTGAGGATGTGTAGACGATGCTTCTATAACCTTGGGTAGACCAGGGCAATCCTTAAGAATATGTCTACCCTTACAAATCCTGCAAGGGTACTTGGGCTTACGAGGTTTTTGGGTGATATTGACATCATCAACACTCCCATCACGTTTAACAGTAACCGGTTGTTTTCCAACATGTGTGACAGTGATTGAAGGCTCTTCCTGTCACTTTCTTCTTGACTTTCGTTTCTTAACTTTTCTCTGCAAAGATATACTCTCTGATTTTTGAATCTGAGTGTGCTTGTTTGGTTAAGAACCGGTGATCGGTTGAAAGTTGAGCTTCTTGGTCTTTATCGTTTTCTCATTATTTGAAAGATCATTTTTCTCATGCAATTGAAAAGACTAGCTTGGTCTGCTTGTTATTTTTGTTTTCGTTTAAAGATTGGTTTGGGTTTTTGTCTATTGCTTGTTCATTAGTTTTTGGTTTTCTTCACTCTCACCATCATGGTGTAGGTCATTTTTGAAAAGTGAACAACATTTTTCTTTCAGAATCATTTTCATCTTCGAAAGTATTGAAAATCAATTGTTGAAATTATTGAAAAAGAAACAATAGAGAATTGTTATTTTTGCGTGATTTGTTGCAATTGCATTTTAAAGGAAATTGTGTATTGTAGTTCAGGTTTGATCCAGAAAACTTCTCTTTCCCTCCTGTACATAGGATTCATTGAACAGAAATTGATATATTTCGTTCGCATCCATGCATCGTTAGGTCAGAGTCTCATACAACATCAGTTTCATCTCCGCTTCCTTTGAGTAACAACAACCCTTAATAACACTGTGCAATTGTAAAATTTAACGAGTAACTTTTTTCTAGGGCTCTATTACACCAATATTTAGCTAGGATATCGCTTTGGAATAGGAAGAAGAAGAAAAGAAAGATTAAGAAGAAGAAATATAAACAAGGGTCAAAACCTCCAACCACTGTCACACATGTTGGAAAACAACCGGTTACTGTTAATCGTGTTGGGAGTGTTGATGATGTCAAGATCACCCAAACACCTCGTAAGCCCAAGTACCCTTGTAGGCTTTGTAAGGGTAGCCATATTCTTAAGGATTTCCCTAGTCTACCCAAAGTTATAAAAGCATGGTCTACACATCCTCGCCAACCCATATCGTCAGCCTCTGAACAACATGCTGATGACCCCCCGTCAACTAGTCAAGATACTATTGGGAAGAAGAAAAGTAGAGTCAAGTTCCCATTTATCTTATGAAAAGGGAGTCATCTCACTCACCTTTTCCCTTGTATGGACGAAGCCTCGAAATTACTGGAAGACCTAACTATTTCACAGCCTCAACTTCCAGCTGCATATCGTAAGCTTTCTCTCAACCCTCCAATAGTTGATGGAATGATCACTCCGATCCCTTTACCGGTCAATCTGGTTGATCATGTCATCAATCTGGTCACATCCTTAGTTGAACCAGTTGACAAAGTGGTTGATCCGATACCATCATCGGTCAAACCTATTCTCCCCCTGGAGAATGAAACCCAAGTGGTCAATTTGATCTCATCATCGGTCGATCCTGCTCTCCCGCTAGAGAGTAAACCCGATACTTCCCATTTTTTTCTCGTTGATACAGAATCTACCATGCCGGGGGCTATTCCTTCTTCTCCCATGGAACCTCCTCCAAGTAATGAGGCCATATGTTTTTATTGGGGTGTGCTAACTGGACCTCGTCTTCCCTCTCACATTCCTTTCTAGATTATAGTACAGGTTTGTGGTCGAGATGTTCCTCAAACATTGATAGATGAAGGTTCATCTGTTAGTATTTTGTCTTCTATTGCTTGGAAAGCTTTGGGTTATCCTCCACTTGCATCGATTACGCAGAATCTGTTAGCTTTTAACAGAAGAACTAGTCCACCTTTAGGGACCCTTTCTCAGTTTCCTGTGACTCTGGGAGGGAAAACCATCTTTATTGACGTCATGGTAGTCCAAAACCCCTTAGATTTTTATTTACTCCTTGGGCGAGATTATGTCTATGCCATGAAAGCTATTGTGTCTACTCTTTTTCATGTGATATCTTTCCCTCACGATGGACAGGTTGTGACTGTTGATCAACTTTCATTCATTGACCCCACCTGGATTGCCTCCCTGAATGGTTCTTGTATGCAGACGGTATTGCCCCTACCACAGATCAATTATGTGGCATTGTCACCCATGGCTTCAACTTCTGATGACTTAGATCCAGTAGTTGACATGGTGATCTCTTTCAGCCTCTTTAGAACAAGTTCGCACCCTAGCTATGGTGTCCTTCCAGAGTGTGTTTCTTCCGTCGAATGAAGACCTCTTGGAAGCCATGACCGAGATTTTTCCCTTGACATGGTCTCCTTCCAGAGCATTGTCCTCTTGGAATCCATGATCAAGAACAGAGAGGCCCCCAAAGTTTATCTCCTTTTCTATCTTCGAGGATAGTTTTTGCATCTCTGAGGCAACCTCATTAAAAAATGAAACAAAGGTCTTTGAGCATGGTTTTTTGATTTCAAGTTCATTAAGAAATGAAACCACTTCTGAGGATAGATTTTCATCTCTATGGGAACCTCATTAAAAAATGAAATAGCGGTTACGAGCATAGTTCTTGTTTCTATGTCAAGCTCGTTAAAAAATGAAATAGTTTTCCCCCTCTCTGTTTGAGTCAAGTCCTTAGTCTAGTATTTGAAGCTTCATTTCCTCCACCTTTGATGTTGGATGAAACGAAGCTTGGGGGGAAATACTTTCAGCCTTTGGACTTCATGCTGAAGTAGAGCCGCTAGTTTCTTAAGCTGGGGGATAAGTACCAACCATCCATGTGTTATGCATTGGGAAGTTGCAAGCATAGTTTTCTATGGTTCAAGCTTGTGTAAAAATGAAACCAGCTACCTCAAGCATAGTTTCCTCTAGTTCAAACTTGTGTAAAAATGAAACTAGGTCCAAGCATAGTTTTGTTTAGTTTTAAAGCTTGTGTAAAAATTAAAATCTATCCCAAGCATAGTTTTGTTTTGTTTTAAAGCTTACGAAAAAATGAAAACAATCCCGAGCTTAGTCTTTGTTCTTTCTCATGCTCGTAAATACATGAGAATAAGTTACCGAGCTTAGCCTTTGTTCTTTCTCATGCTCGTAAATCAATGAGAATGTAACCAAGTATACTTTTATCACTTTTTTCGGACTCATAAAGGTTATACAAAAAAGGAACCCCATGGAGTTTCATTTAGGCTCTTTTTAGACTCTCTAAACATGAAAAGATTGTCGAGTGACCTTGCTATTTTCACGCTCGTTAAAGTATTTGAAGAAAACATCTGTTAAGTGATAGTTTATCTCTTTTTCGGTCTCATCAGACTATTTTATGAAAAAGGAATTGAGAGAGTTCTGTTTTAAGTGTTTTTCAGACTCTCTAAACATGAAAAACCCATGAGTTTTCTTTCTTTGGAATCGTTAAATAAACATCGAAAGGCCTATATGGGACCGAACCACTCCTTCCTAGGGTTCATTAAACATACTCCGAGGGACTCATATGAAGGATGATATTACATTACAAGCATATGTTATCCTCCTCAAGGTTGTGTAAAAATAAAGAGGTACTCGCTAGAAATGGTGGGGGAAAAATTGGGAAAGAAATGTATCTAAACCTTTATTTTGTGGAAGAGTCACTTTTGAACATGACACCCTTTCAGTTGCCTTGTGTCTAGGTTGGAAAATCCACTTGTCTCCTGATCATACTCCTATAAGATTACAAATTGATCTGTGATCCTTGTTGTTGAGTCAATATTTCCAAGATAGTTGTTGTGTCGTCAATATGTTCAAAAAGATGTTCAACCCAAAAAGCCTTCAATTGCGTCAGCCATTTCTGCAGTCCTTAAAGCCTTCTATTGTGTCGACCATTTCTGCAGTCTTTAAGCCTTCTATTGTGTCAGCCATACCTGAGTCAGTCCTGAATCACTTGTTACTCTGATCTACATCAAAGCTTGCTACTTGTTTCATGTCATTGATGTGGGATACATTAAGGCCCTCCTGTGACGAGCCTTTCCCTATCGACTTCAACTCATTATCCAGGAATTAGACTTAGAAACTAATTGGTACCTTGGAACTTTCATGCCTCAATGGCAGGTTTCCTCGCTTTCGACAGTGGGTGTTCATTATTGACCTCTGATCGAGAGATTCTGTCGAATGTTCGACCTCAACTCATTGATTCACATTCATTGGATTGTACCAGAGTACCTTGGGAGTCATTGACATTAATGGTGATTTCCCTCGCACTTGTTAATGGTATACACTAATGACTGGTAATCAAGTGGTTTCTACCATGTTCGACTTCAACACATGTATTCCCATGGTTAGATTCATACTATAGAGTGATAGAGATGAAGACCCTAGATATTTTTCTGACAGATCCAGGTTGCGTTGGAGTATATTCAGTGTACTGTGCATAAATCCACATTGTATGTCTGGTGGCTATGTTCAAATTTGAGTCTTTAACACATAGATCCATAGTGTATTTTTGGTGGCTATGTTCAGATTTGATTCATATTGGCATGGATCCACAGTGTATGTTTGGTGGCCATGACCTGTCTTACTTGACATGGATCTTCGCATGTCGGCATTTATACTTTGAGTCATTTGTATTTTGAGTATGGGAATGCCTACCTCAGTGATGATATATTATTGTATTGTATTTCCTTGTTTGTTGGCAGGTTTCTGACTGACTGTTTCTTGTTCCCTACACACACTCGACAAAGTATTTCAGTTATCACTATGTTCTAAATTCATACTCTGGGGGGCTCTCTGTTACACATTATTTTTGTCATCTCTATGACCATTAATGATGTAAACCTATCCGTTGCCTTCAGAGGGGTCAGTGGCCTAAGTTCCTGAAGAGAGAAGGGAGAATAACTTTTCTTGAGAAAAGAAGTTGCATTTTCCTTTGTAAAAACCCTGTAAAAAAGGAATTTTGCAGGTTGCTAATATCCTAGGGTGCGAGAATGACAAATTCTTGTAGGCTACCTTAATCTAGGGTGCGAACTTTTTGCACTGTGCTACATAGCTAGGGTGTGAACTTTTTCTAAAGCTTGGAAAAAGATGAAGTCTCGATTGTTCTAGAAGAAAATCTTCTAGAAGAATGGGTGGGCATTCGAATGGTTATCCTTTTACTGGTTTCCCTGATATTGTGGGATCATTCTTGTCTAAGTAACCATCTCATTCTCTCCTATATATTGATGGAATTATCATGGAAAAGGTTAAGCAAGATTCATTGGAGAATTGGTGAAAGAATTGTGTGAAGGACCTAGCTTGAACAGGAGCTTGGAGACTCTAGAAAATCTATCAAGAGGGATTTGATCTTCTTCATACAAGGATCGAGAAAGTGTATGTGTTGGATCCAAGAGCCGCCAAAAGGAAGCTTGGGACATCAAGGTGATCAGGTTGTATCTTCTGCTTTTGATTAATATGATACAGTGGCATGTCCTTTTCCCATAAAGTCATTCTCACTTTATTGTGTAATTCCTTGATCATACACATAAGTTGACAGTTGAATATATTTTGCTATCTTCACATTGGTTTGTTTTTGTTGTCTTGTTCTTGACCTCACGAGAGCACCGAAGTGAAGTGGGAGAAACAAAAACCCTAGGAAGCGATACAAAGGTATGTTACTTGTTCCTCCCTACTAGCTAATTCAATGGTCAAAACTTAGGGGAAAGAGTCATGTCCTGTCCTGTTTTGTTCTAGATCCAGGTGGATCTAGGGAGATCTGTTAGTGTCCGCACCTACCGATTAGTCCGATAACACTTAGTTCCACCAATAAATCTACCATTTAATTTAATTAAATGTCAATTTCCCTCACCCATCCTAAAAGTGATCCTAAAATTACTCCTAGTTGTCCCTTTATTCCCTCTATTTCCCTTTTAATGACAAATGTCTTTCTAAAACTTAGTTGTGTTTAGGAAAGTTCTTTAGTTAAACTAGACTAGATACTTTTCTATGCTTACACATTTATGCTTTATTCCTTTCTAAACTAAAATTCTAAATTAGTATTTACTTGCACAAGTGTAGTAATCATTCCTTGGGATTTACTTTTATTTTCAATTATTCTTAATTTGATTTATTTCATCCCCTCATCATTTAATTTAAAATTTTTAGTTTTTAGTCTTCTCACTCACTTAGACTTAGGCTTAGTTAAATATTTATTTGTGAATGCCTAGACCCTTAGGGATTATGCTCAAGCAGTTCATTCTTTAGTTAATTAATTAATCAAATAATAAATTTTCCAGGTGCTCAATGTTTTAAGGTTTAAAATTCGCTCAAGTTTTCTAGCCCCCCCTAGATTCGCTGACTCATTTTTTTTTCTTTAAACCGTGATGTGCCCTTCAAGATACACTCTATTCTCTAAGGGAGCCACTTGTTAGCACTTAGTAAATTTGTTCAGTTGATAAAACGAATGACAAAGGTAACCTACAAACCAACTTTAGATATGGGTACTAAACTGCTCAGCTCAGAGAGGGCTCTTTCATGTCACTTGGTATTTCTTTGACAATCAATGGCTAGGTTTTGTTGTTTTAGGTTTTTCTTTTTAATTTTGTTGGCAAGTAAGGGGAGGTACACTTAGGGCTATGGAGTCAAACTTTTGAAAATGAATAGAACTAATGACTAGTCGGTACAAATCTCTAGAGGATAAAGGCTAAATGAGGCAATAAATCTGAGTTATAAATTGTAAATTTAAAGAGTGTAGGAAGAGAAGAAAACATATAACTGCATCAGAGCATTAAATAAATGAATTCTGAATTAGTTAAGAAGAACTTAACATAGTTTAAATTGCTTCAGCCGAGAGCATCACAAGATGAATTCTGGGCCTTTGACTATCCAATTTAAACAGAAGACAGTGAAAATGAAATAAAAAATACAGGAAATACATACAAAGAGAGGAGACAAAATCAAATCACCACCATTAGAATATTTTCATGGAAACTTCAAGACTTTTGCATGTGTATTCAATTCAGCTTCAGAAAATTACATTCAAGTTCTGAATAGCTAAAATCGTGCCCTTGCACTTCTACCAACCCTTAATACATTTGGAATTCCTAATATTTATACAAGTTGATTTCCTTCAGTTTGAAACCGATTACAAAAAATGAAACGTTTAAGTTTTTGAAACTGATTACAATAATTACAAATGACCGTTTCGGTTTGAAATCGATTACAATAATTAGCAAGAAAACGTTTGGTGATCCATATTCTGGATCCTCTAGTATTTTAGTTTCTTTCTTCACCACTTGTTCTGCCCTAGTCTTCCACATGATCTTCCATCTTTAGTGACACCTGGACATCATTTACTAGACCTTCTAAAACTACACTTCGTCTTACCCAATTGTACTATCTCCTTCCATTGCAAGTCATAAGGGATATTGTAATCTATAATTTCTTTGATCAAGATCTCCGGGTCAATGCAGGAGGCATATGTCATGACTGGTAGTCCAATTTTGACATATTTGAACTTATTCAGAATCTCAAAGTCTGTAATCAAATGCTCCACTAGTGTAGCTCCTTTCATATTTTCCTCTAGGGTTTCAAATTTGGAATGATCCATCCTGCACTAAGTAGGGTGAGAATTGTATTCTTCCTGATCATATCATTTTCCTTTTCCATCCAAAAATGGTGGGAGGCCTTTGATAAAAAATTATTCAAACAAATCCTTGAACTCTTGCACACTTTTCTCCATCTATGTAGCCTTGGTTTGAACTGATTTCAACAGGTTGTGTTTAGCAATAACCCTCATGTCCCAAATGATCAATGTAGTTATTTCATTAACTCCAATAGTCTAAATTTCTTCTGTAGGAATGGATTTGAGTAGATTTATGTCATTTTGGGCCCATTCTGATGGCTTCTTCGCTAAAGTTTCATTTAAAACAGTGCACCTTCTTCTGGATGTTATGGCCATGATATCTTTATCATTGATGAAATTCAAATACACACTGAACTTGGCAGCTTCAACAGCTATAGAGTCCTAGATGATATGTTTCCCCCACTTACAATGGGCCTTTGCCTCTTAATCTCATCTTCAACTTATCTATCATTTCTTGCAAGGCTCCATTATATTTTTGAAATTGATCCATTCTTTCATCCTTTGCTTGCATCTCTTGCTTCAATTTCTCTATTCTCCCTTTTAGCCCTTTGATTTCTCCTTCTTTTAGGATAACTTGTGACATAGCTTGGACAAGTCCTTCAATGTTTGGCTCAGCTTCTACAATAGGAGGTACAACTACAACCATGTTCAACAATTCTTTATGCTCTTGTGACCACTCCACCTTTTCTCTTTCCAGTTGCAACGCCCTAGCCTTGTAGTCAAATTCCTCTTGATGAAGTGTTTCATTTTCCTATTCTAGAGAAACCAATTCTGTTGTTTTTGGATGCTATGTTGTAAACATCTTCAATTTCTTCTTTAAGCTTTGAATTAATTTGTATTTTTCATCCAAAGAGGATTTCACCCCTTGGGGGCCTTCATATTCCACCCTCTTGACCTGAGTCTGCCAAGATCTGCTAGATGATTTTTCTTGCCTCAACATCCCTTCTGATTTCATTGCATAAGATGACAACTTTGAATTCTTCAAGCTTAAACTCAGGTAATCAGAATACAACATATCACTGGTATTCTTATGGAATTTGACCTTGTCTAGAGCACTGATGTTGTCATACCTTATCTTTATCTCAGATACTTTGTCTTCATCTACAACTACAATGTTGAAGGTCCTCTTTTCTATATCCCTTACTATGAAAAGAGAATATTTGTGCTAAGAAATATTTTCCACTTCAGTGACTAAATCCCTCATCTCACCTAGAGCCATGTTTCCCTTCTCAACATAATATTTTTCCAAATCCTATTTAGATTGATAAGTTGCCCCCGATGTTTTATCAAAGATGTGTTTCTTGCTGCTAAATGTTCTTGAGTTTCCTTCACTCTGGTGTTTTCTTTCCTTTTCAACCTCTACAGTGCTAGTGCCACTTTCCACAATATCTAGATTTAATTGTTCTCTGGGCTCTTCATCCTCTAAATCCATTGTCTGTGGAGACTGTGTAATCTTCATCTTCTTAGGAGAATTTTGTGGATCACTAGTTCCCATGGCCTCTGAACTGCTTCTCTTGTTGTAAACACTCATCTTAGGAACTTTGACTATCAATTTCTGAGAAGCTTGTTGTGCTTGAATTTGTTACAGGGTTTCCTCCACTTTTTGTGTTTGAGTTGGTTGCAAGATTGCTTCCATATCAGCACAGACTTCTAGGTTTTCCATCTTATCAAAACCCTCAACATGTTCATTCTCATAAGGGGCCTATTTGTTCATCAATATTCTCTTGGATATGATCTGGTGTGGATCATATCTTCTTCCCTATAGTTGTGAAAAACCAAACTCTTTGATCTTTTATTGAATATGAAATAAGCATGATCTAGTTTTGACAATGAACGGGATAATGAGAAAAGGGAATTTGAGGTTGGAGGCTTTGCACAACTTCAGGAAATGCTCTATCTCAGATATAATTATTTTCCTTATGAATTCAAGGGAAAAGACTTCGGGGGTCAGAAAATTAGGAAACAGATAGGGGGATTCATGACAACCATAAACCCATATTACTATTGAGTGCATGAATAGTACCCAATACCCCACTCTGTTCTCTGGATTTGGATGTAGATAGCTCCTCATGTCATCCAAAAATCTAGGTAGGTTGGTGTTAAAAATCAAATTGTAAACTCTGGACATGAGTTTGTTTATGAATATGGGTAATGTAATCCATTTACATTCATTTGATACAAAGGATGCTTCAGGGAATTCTCTCTTATTGGTTTCCAAGAAAATATTTAGCAGATAGGTGTAGTATCTAAAATGCCTTAGAGAGTGAAAAGTTCACCATCTTTTTATGGATATTATCATCTATGAATTGATCAAAACTGATGTTGATTAACATACCAGACTCTAAATTGAAAAATTTCAAAAGGAAACCGAGCATGACTTCGACCACATGTTTGTCATTATCTATACATATTACTTGAATCAAAAGGGAACAAACCCATTGGAATTCATTGACCCTTATACTCACATTCATTGGCAAAGATAGACTCTCTAAAAAATGTTTTGGTTTGACAATTGTCTATAAAAACAGATCTTGGACTTCTGATGGACATTCTCTGTATACCCTAATTAGCTTTTCTTCATTGAAAGGTTCAAAAACTACGAAGAAAGAATTTGGTATACTGAGATAATATCTAATTGACAGACTCTCTAGCCTACACATGACCTCAGAACCTTGCTTATTTATGACGAATATTTCTTCATGTGAATACTGTTCAACGCACCAACCTATAAATTCAAGAAAGGGGAAAGCGATTTCGACAACATAAGGGACTATGGTGCCTTGGACTGCTTCGAGGAGTGGTAGACACCTTCCTACATTATCGGATAGGTTGCTTCTAGACACAGAGATGGGAGAAATGGTGATTTCAGTATCGAAGACATCTAAATCTTGGTTAATTAGGGATTCTTCATTCACCATAGGGTCTTTCTTTGTCACTGTGTTTATTATAGGATCCATGGTTGTGATGAAAAATACCTGGAAATGAGAGGAAATGGTGTGCAATTGGCATATTGTTGAACTGCAGTTGAACAAGGGTGGACGCATCAAGTTTCAAAAGGTCCTGTGTTCGAAAACTAATAAAATAACCAACAAAATTCCCTTTTATACCTTTCCAGATTTTAGGGAGGTGAGGAAGTGGTTTGGGGCAACCCGATTTTCTCCCTGAAATGCATCTAGTGGCACCACATAGCCTCGAATGAAAACCATGGTTTAGATTTTGGCCTGATTTTCGAAATTAACCTCCACATAGTTTCTCCACTTGAAATCATCATTGACCGTCAATATGGAGAGTTCACGATCTATGACGTATTGGGTCCCATCAGTTTAGCGCCCCTACCAGATTTAGCCCCTTCCTTGGTTTATCAGGCTTCCAAACCAATTCAACGTCTCTCCATCACCTTTGACCCTTCCTTATTGCGTGCCCCTTAGAATATTCATGAGAAACTGTCTTAGGCATCGTGGATATCTCGAACTAGGTAATCTTTAACCTACAGTTTGAGCCACAATGGGAGTACTAGTAGGCTATGGCAGAGCAACTTCCACACCTCTCCATCAATATATGGCTGTTTTCAATGGCCCCCTTACTCCTTATGTGATTCATATTAGCAAGAAATTGTCATCCTACATCCATCAATGAAAAATTGTCAACGATCCATAAACACATCATAATATATCTGATTATGTGTCACATATGAATAAATAGAAATACCCAAACCATATCCATTCCACTCCCTGACTCGATCTAGAGTCCAAGGAGGTCAATTTATGCCATCGGTATCCTCAACCTGTCAAGTGTCCTCCACACCCAAGGGAAACTCATCAATAACATCTCTCAATACATAGATACCAAATAACATAACATCATAATCATCAAAATCATCATAAGAATCCATAAGCGAATAGAAAACCATCTACTAAAACTGGATCACTTGCACACAAGTGCCCTCAAAGAATAAGTCAAATCATGTGTGCACAAGAGCGGGATGTTACAGTATAAACTTCAATACCAAATAATAGAACTTTATTATACAACCAATTTACCATAGGAAAGTTCAATCGATAGATTTAATATGAAAAGAAAAAGATCATATTACAATTCTTCCCAGATAGATAGACCGAGGACATGGTCGACAGAACAAGGGAAGGTCATTCTTTCATTTAGTCCTCGTGATCCTCAAAAGGATCCCTAAGTTGTTCAGAGGGTTGCCCAAAGGCAGTGTATAGGGCATAACCAGTAAATCTCACAAGTAAACAAGATATGGAGATGGTGACTAGGGTTGCAGTTTCCATTATTAGGTGATCCCAATATCATGGTATGTTTACCATATAATAACAAAGTTAACAGATCTAAACCAATACAATAGTTTCATGGTAGGTAACCATTATTTTCTTTGTTTATATCGAAAAATGTTAGACAGTGGTATTAGGTCCCTTAACCACAACTAAATTCTAGATTAGAAATTGAAATACCTTTTGAGGGTAAATGCCCTGGTATGGAGGCCATAGTTAACACTTGGAAACAACAGTTATAATTGTAGTGATTAGTATGGCACCTGGGTAAAAATATTGATACACTATGAACAACACAATTAGTAAGAGTACTTACATATGCAATCACATTGAGCATTATCTAGAGTAATCTTTCTAATGTGACTGATTACACCTATTCAAACATGCATTTCATTACAAAAAGGAAAAAAAAATCTCTAAGAATTAATGGAAGGGTTAGAATAAGACCCTTTTACATGGAGTAGCTCAAAAACCCGTATGGAAACTCTTGTAGAAGATTGAACTGACCAGCCAGAAACAACGCCTCATTCTAATGGGTACCCTCATTTTTGTCCCTTGACCAAGTTTTGAGGACCCTTGGTCATTTTGACCATTTTTGGGACTTCGATAGGCTATCGAGGGCAGAGCGCAAGTCGAAGCGGAGATCGCAATATCTCGGCCCCTTTTTAGGGATCTTTTTGGGTTTTGGGATTATGTAATGGGTATGGGGATGTCGACCCATGGGTTTACCCATGCTTAGGCCTATTTTGTAATGTATAAATAGAAGTCTCGGCGATGTAAGAAGTAGTGAGTAGTGACTAGTAGTGACTAGTTAGTCTGAGCCATTGTTGCTAAGTGCAAAAGTAGATCTGTGTGATTTGGCTTTGTGTGCACTATGTGAGACTTGCAAGGCTAAGTGAAAGAGATTGTAAAAGACTCTGTAAGGATTTGTGCCTAGATCTACTCAGGGAAGGAGGATTAGGTGAGGTGCACAGATCTGATGTCCTCTGCGGAGTTGATTTGAAGGATTTGTGTATGTAAGAATATTGAAAGAAGTTAATAAAGAAGACAAAGAGTTGGTTGATGTATCCCCAGGGTGGGGATGAACCACATATATCCTATGTTGTGAATGCTTTGTGCTTCTTGGTTGTTCTTTTGTTCATGTGATTCAATGCTTAGTGCAATGTTAGATGATAGATGAATCTAATACGACAGCTTAGTGTAAAAAAATGTGAATAAATGCTAGATCCGATCTATGTTGGTATGCTTAGTGCTTGAATCCTTTGGATTTGTGTGAATGTTGTGTTGATCTATTGTGTTGATCTGTTGTTAATGTTTAGTTGCATCGTGAACTAAGGCTGAATATTAATGAACTATAATTACTAAGTGCTCTGTTAAGGTGTTACAATCACATATCTATGTCCCAACTAAGGTTGCAGACATCTAAGTCCTGCAACCACCCCTGCCTCTACCTCGAGTGAGACTTCATCTGCTTTGCAGGTTTTTCCGAAAGGGTCGGTAGTTAGGGTTTTGTTGGTGCATTGTTGTAGTGTTGAACCCTGGGTCTGCCCCTATGCCAACAAATGGTTCTGTTGTTCAGACCTAAAACTGTGATTGCTGGGAACTGACAAAGAGGAAGCTCTATGCGAAGATCTGACATGAAATTGTGGAAGCTCTGTGTGTAGATATGTTTCCCTGGTGCGCAATACTCTAATTGGATTGTGAAACTCTATGCTAAGAAGATAAGTCTGATCTGGAGAAAAGAGGTAAGATCTTGAATCTTTGTGCTCTGAGAAGGGTAAGAATATTGAAAAGTTTTAGGTCTGGAAGCTTTGTGCTCTGCTGAAAGCAAGATTAGTGGAAATTTTTGTTTCAAGAATATGGATCTAGGTATGTTTGATAAATTTTGTCCTAGCTTGAAAACTAGGGCACATCTAGATGAAAGAAGGTTTGATATGAGTAGATCTGATAGAGATAATGAAAGAAATGTTATTCCTATGCATAGAAAGAATGTTTGGACTAACAAATGGATGTAGGATCCTAGAAAGAATTTTTTTTAGGTTAGCTACCATGATCCTAGTGTGCAGTACAGGAAAGGATGGGGATCATTTAAGAGAAAGAGAGGATTAACTCTTTGTTACAGTTGTAGAAGACCAGGACATCTTGCTAAGGAATTCCCTGGTAGAAGACCCAGTTGTCTTTGTTGTAAATCTATGGATCATGAAGTTTTGGATTTCCCTAGAATGATTGCTAAGTTTGAAAGAATGAATATGAGATAAGAATACCCCGAGGAATATAAAAAAACTAATATCATGGCAGAACCCCAGAAAGAATCAGAAATTGTACTATTGAAAATGAAAGAAACCCTGAATGATCATAGAAACATCAACTTACCAGAGATGTTCAAAGAAAAATAATGCATAGAAACAAGAATAGGAGACTTCGACATTGACTGCATTCTGGATGAGGAAACATGGGTGAATATCATGACATAAAGAACTTGGGAAATTTTAGGGAAGCCTGCTATGATTCCTTCACTGGGAGGAATAGGATAGTTTAGAGGAAAGTTGATAACTCTATGTGGAATACTTACCTAGATATCTACGAGTGCTCATGGAACTTCGAGAGAGGAAGATTTTGAGGTTGTTAAATTTATTGAGAACAATGCCCCATTTGCTATGTTACTAGGAAAACCTTGGATCGAAAAGGATGAAGCTAGAAGAAAAAAAAAGGAAGTCTTAGAGAAGAAGAAGAAAGAATTAAAATATTTCATGACTAGGACGATCTCACATTTGATTGAAGAACAAGAGAACAGGTCGAAGTTATTCAGAAACAGAAACATGGATGTCAAAGTTGAAAGGACACACGAGGACTTGAGACACATATCTGTACAGGAGAGTAGAGAACCTACACCAGACAAAGAAGAAGTATTTCCCTTGAACCCTAGTAAATACCATCAACAATGCAAAGTTACTATGCCTAGAGAAGATCAGAATCAGAATAGAAAGAGGAATATCGAGATGAAGATCACTGGGAAGAAGCCTAGAAATATCAATAAGAGGAAAGCAAAGATAAAAAAGTTACATAACGTTCCAGAAGGAACAACACGGGAGGAAGGATTCCAAAATCTGAACTTTGTCGAGATACCATCACAACACAACATGGTACTTCTCCATGGTGCAACAATATGACCATTGGAGGCATTATAACCATTAGCCCGATGACCCGAACTGTTAGAACAACAATTATGACCAGAAAGCTCGCCAATCCCTGCTAACCCCGTAGAGTTGTCTAACTTAGAGCTCATTAGAAATCTAGTGGTCACTCATGAAGAGTATGATGCCCCAAGCAGTAGCAAGAAGAAAAATAAGCAAGATGTACAGGAAGTACACAACACATTAGAAGAAACCGCATCTGAGTCACCTAATGGAGGAGGTGATGATGAAGTGAACAAAGAGGAAAAGGAATAAGAATAAGATAAGCAAGGCAAAGTAAAACCACCATAGAACCTCCATGATAACACTAATCCATCTAATAAAAGGAAGGTTTCCCCCATGAAACCTTCATTGCAGAAGAAGTCCAAATCCAATAAACCAAAGATGCAGAATGTACTCACAGTCGACGACTTCGACTTCATTATTTCAGCTATAGGAGATGCCTCAGAAGAGATTTTTCAAATAAATGAAAAAAAAAACAAGAAGCCATGTACGATGTAATTAAATCATAACTAAGAGGTGTACAACAAGCCCTTTATTCTAGCTGCGTAGTTTCCACTGTGCCCTCTCCCTCAGAAGAACCAGATTTGGGAGATGAGCCTATGCAATTCCATATACTGGATGATGTGATTGAAGCCCGCCTTCATCAAGCACAAGCTAAGAAATACTAGGCCACAACGGCCCTGGAACAAGCACAAGAAGAAGTTATAGAGAAACGCAGGATTGCACAATAGGAGAAGGATGATCTTCAAGCGAAGTTTGAAGAAGAGAGAGCGCAACTTCTCATGGAGAAGTTCGGAGTAAAAGAAGCATTCAACAGAGAACTTCACTTTGTGATGGGATTGGAGCAGAAAGAGGAAGAACTAGTAGAACACCAAGTAGCAGAGCTCGCATAAACTATCCAGCAACTTCAGCAAAGAATCACATATTTGGAGCTAAGAACAATGCCCATTACTCTGCACGATGTGCTGGATCAATGAGAAGCAGTCACTCGAAGAGAAGTTGAAAGAATCAAGACCCTCACCATGGAATGTAAACATCTAAGTGATCACAGTGCCCAAACTTATGAGGGACTCACTGAGGATCTTGAATTGAAGGCACTAGAGTCATAGCTCTAGGAGGCAAAGCAACAAGTAGAAATAGTACAGGCATAGTTCAAGCCCCGGTCAGCCATTGATAGGATGAAGTGATCCCAAGAACAACGCACTACCTAGCAGCAGGTCCACACCATTCAGAGCAGATTCATGGAAGTAACTTAGAGGCTCCAACCAATACAGGACGAGATTTACCAACTATTCACAGAGATCGAAGGTCGAGGAGCATAACTAGAGAAATTCATCACTGCTGCTAAACAACGCTTAGAGGGACATTTCAATGAAGCTATAATCCAAGAGTTTGTTGAGAAAGAGGTCGTGGCATAACAACAGGTCAAAGTAGCTTGAGGATTTTGAGGCAAAACTACTAAGAGAAGAGTGACTCGGGGTGCGTCACAGGTGAGTGTTGGGGGCCTGTTGGCCGTTGACCAAGTTTTGATGATCCTTGGTCATTTTTACCATTTTTGGGACTTAGACAGGATATCAAAGGTGAAGCGCAAGTTGAAGAGGAGATCATGGGATCTCGGCCCCTTTTTAGGGCTCTTTTTGGGTTTTGGGCTTATGTAATGGGTATGGGGATGTCGGCCCATGGGTTTACCTATTCTTAGGTCGATTTTGTAATGTATAAATAGAAGTCTAGAAAATGTAAGAAGTATTGAGTAGTGACTAGTAGTGACTATTCAGTGTGAGCCATTGTTGCTAAGTGAAAAAGTAGATCTGTGCGATTTGTCTTTGTGCGCACTATGTGAGACTTGCAAGGCTAAGTGCAAGCGACTGTAAAATATTGTGTAAGGCTCTATGCCTAGATCTACTTGGGGAAGGAGGATCAAGTAATATGCATAGATCTCATGTCCTATGTGGAGTTGATTTGGAGGCTTTGTGCATGTAAGAAGATTGATAGAAGCTAATAAAGAAGACGAAGAGTTGGTGGACATAGCCCTAGGGTGAGGGTGAACCATGTATATCCTATGTTGTGAGTTCTTTGTGCTTCTTGGTTGTTATTTTGTTCATGTGATTCAATTCTTAGTGCAATGTTAGATGACAGATGAAGCCGATATGATATTTTAGTGTCGAATAATGTGAATAAATGCTAGATCTGATCTATGTTGGTATGCTTAGGGCTTGAATCCTTTGGATCTGTGTGAATGATGCGTTGTTAAGGTTTAGCTTCGCTGTGAACCAAGGATTGAGATTAATGAAATGTAATTACTAAGTTCTCTATTAAGGTGTTACAATCATAGATCTGTGTCCCAGCTAAGGTTGCATACATTTGAGTCCTACAACCACCCTTGCCTCTACCTCGGGTAAGACTTCATATGGTTCATGGGTTTTTTCGAAAGGGCCTGTAGTTAGGGTTGTATTGGTGCGTTGTTGTAGCGTTGAAATGTGGGTCTGCCCCTGTGCCAACACTCATGCATAGAGAGGGCCCATAATTATTTCGAAGTATACAAAATGTCCATCTTAGCAGAAGATATTATGAGAGAAATAAAACTAGAATGATCGAATACATAATGGGTTGCAACCATTACATTCATCTAAAAATATCTGTAACAATTTACAAAACAAAAATCAGGGAAAAAGTCTGAATAGGGACAACATCTTTGATTGGGTAATAAAAAATAATTTAGACAAAAAATAATAAATAAGTGAAATGCATATAGGACCTGATAACACAAGAGGTATAAAATTTCAACAGAGATCGGGAAACAAATAAACCCCATTAACAAGATACAATAATGAAAACCTTGTACTGTTAACCCCAAATTTATTAAATGAGGAAAGTACTTAGGAAGAGGAAACGACCAGAAGAACTAACTCTGTTATGCTCAGGCTCCCATTGCTCAAAATGAAACCAAAGAAAAACCCAAATCAATGGAAAGTGAAACCAGACTTTGCACAGATCCTAGCATAGGTAAACATCATTCAAAACCAAAGACATAAAAAAAGAAACTCATAAATAGAGGGATGAAACCCTGGAATTTATTATCTTGAAACCAAAAGAAAACATGTTGGAAATAGAACTAAGAGGGGCAGGTGAACTTATTATCTTGAAATCTTGGTTTTCTTTTTCTTTCTAGATTATCATTTAATGTGTTGTTGATAACTTAACAAGCATATATATACAATACTTGATCAAACACACAGAATACATAGAGACACTGTTTTTCATGAAGAAACCCATAAAGGGAGAAAACCTCTTCTTCTTAGGACGTCAATCAAGCTCCAACTTTCATGTACATCACAGTCTTCAAGTACCAACTAAAATATGAGGCTACAACCTCTAGTAGCAAGCTACAACTTTTAGAGAGCACCAACTCTCATATTTCTCTAGCACCAGCTAGATGGAAGCACCAACTCCCAGGTTTCTCTAGCACCAACTAAATGGAAGCACCAACTCCTAGAATATCGTCTAGCACCAACTAGAATTTACAGGACTACAATCCTCCCTAGAACCACCCTACCACCCTAGTTTTTTTGGATGCAACCAGATAGAAGATACAACTCATTGTGTTCAAGAATCCACTTAAAACTCTTAGGACAACAGTCCTCCCTCACACCACCCTACCACCCTAATTGAATCTTACAAAACTTTACTTACTTTCTCTGTCTCTGATATGGTCTATTACAAATCCATGTCTCCTCTGCCTTTTTCAACTTCTATGCTCTATTCTGCTTCTGCGTCTTTCTACTTCTATGCTCTCTTGTTTTTCTTCATGTGCTCACCACCACATATGTTCATCTTCTATTCTTCCTTTTATTCTCTGTGATGCATCTTCATGCCATACATTGTGCCTGTCATCTACTCCTTTTATGTTGCTTACTACCACTTTCTATGCTCATTCATTAGTTCCCGAAAAGGACATTCTATTCATGTCTTTATCACACCAAGTCCTCTGCCAGATCATCCTAGAAATGCTTCATCCCCACAGCTATGTCCTGCATCTCAATTCTATATATCCTCTTCTATGTTTTTCATGTCATATTTTCTCCCAGTTCTCTTCTAGGTCCTCATCACAACTCTTCCACTTTACTGGCGATTACTCCCTGTCTATTTATCATCAGTTCCTATTATCTTAAGATTCCTTTTCTTCACTAGCAGTTATAGTCAGTCATTTTATTCGTTGTAGGTAAATCAATCCTAAGCCCCTTCCTTTACATGACCACTGGCAGTGACCACATTCCTATTCAAAGAGCGCTTTGCAATGTCAGTATAGCGAGTTCTAGCTCCTTATTTTGATATGACCTTGGGAAATGATCTCACATGATCACACGATTGCAGGCGCGACCAAAGTTGGATTGAGGGAAACTCACTTTTCGCCTTGCAATTCACTATAGAGCTCCACGTATGCCTTTGGAGATACCATGGTTTTGATTGCGGCTCACTCAAGAAAAATTAAGACCTGAGCATGTTTTGGCCCCTCAATTGGGCATGACCATTGAACACTAATCCCTTAGTGATGCCACTCGATCAAAAACTTCTATATGCCTTCCTTTCCTCCTTCCAGGCGCGATCCAAGATCTCCATGATCTGTCGACACGTATCTCCCTTCCAAATCAATGGCTATGGTTCATTTCCTGATTCAGGCTTCGGGAATTTCAACTCTCAAACCATGCTTTCCTCTGTACATCAATCTTCCATAGTTGATGATCTAAAGACACCTGTCCTCCTTAATCCAATGACTATCCTCCACTCTGGGACTTCGACCTTCCACAATTTCAAACCTTTCACCTTCACATTTTCTCAGAGTAGTTTATCCCGTAGTCAATGATCTATTGACATGTACCCTCCTACACAATAAAAAATCATAAGTGACTTCGACCCTTCAGGACTTTAGGTTGATAACTACTTCATTCTCCTCCGGAGTGGTCACTTGCTAAATAAGTAATAGGCGGTGGAGACAACTTGTTGTCAATTAACACTTCCACTTACCTTGTCCTTCCACTATACTAGATCAATGGTTGATAATTCACCTAAAGTGATCTTCATATCGGATGACTCATATCCACTTTGGAACTTCAGCATTCAGGACTTCTGGACTTAAGGCATCTGCTGGTGGTAAAATTCCTGAAGTAAAACTCTCGGAGTGACGTAACATTACACATGTCACCTGTTGAACTGGCACAGGCCAAGTGGTTTCCACGTGTCACTCGCTGACATGGTCTACCACATGTCCTTGTTGATGTGGTCTGCCACATGTCCTTGATGACATGATCTGCCACATATCCTTGCTGACGTGGTCTACCACATGTCCTTGAATCAAATGGTTGAGGCTTACTTCGGGTCTTTACACAAACTCCACAGGTTTATGCCACATCTTTTCTGGATCAGACGACCCAGACTCACTTCGGATGATCTGATAACTGAGATCTACTTCGGATGATCCGGTGGTCAAGAATTTATTTTAGATCTCCATCTCTCTGGGATTCAAGAATTTCAAATCTCAAACTGAAAATCTCAAAGTGATTTCTCCAGAGCTCACAATCTTTCACCACATATCCCTCTAGATTTGATGGTTGAAAAGTACTCTGGCTCTTTGGACTTCTAGGATTTCAAGTCTCAAACTTTTCTCCCTCCTGAACTCACTGTCTCCTAACATGTATATCTTGATCAACAAACTAGATTCTCCTCCTGGCAATGAACGGTCTCAAATTACTTCAGGACTTTGGAACTTTGGCAAGCTCCCTCACCTGTGTGTGTAAAGCGCTAAGGCTCACATATATTGATTTGATCAGATGGTTGTTGGTCCTATGGATTGGTGATCTAATGGCCACTATCGCTCTTCCTCCTAAGATTTTGATTTCTCTAACTTAGAAGGTTTTCTAAGTGTTCAAGGGTCTCAACCTTTGCTCCTCCTGCGAGTCTGTATCTTGGACCTTGTCTGTACTTCTGGAAAGTGCTATCTCTTTTGAGATTTCTCATCTTCTTCTCTCTCAACTTATTAAAGAGTCACTTTGACACTTAGCCGAATTGTGGATCTGTGCACTCCTTGCATATCCTTCGAAATCCAAATATTCGAACTCTCATCACTACTTTACTATTTTCGATCGTCACTGCTATTCTTTCCATCAATGACAAGCACACTCTTAGTGTAAAAAATGACAACAATCTCCCCCTTTGGCATTGATTGCAGCCCTGAAAGGCTGCACTATTGTTATTAGACCTCCAAGTGTAGCATCTAGGCCACAACATTTTCTCCCCCTTTGACATAAATGTCAAAGAAAACAGAGAGTCACTATGTGCTCCCCCTAATAAGATATACTAGGAGCACTCTCCCCCTAATCAAATATACTAGGAGCACTCTCCCCCTGATTAGATAGACTATTGATATTGATAACAGGGTCACGCCCAACTTCTAGTGCAAATACTCAAACTCCAACTCTACAAGTGTCTGAATCATCCACAATTCTTGGGTACAACAAGTGGCAGCTGCAATGTATTCAACTTCCGTATTCGATAGAAAAATGAAACCTTGCTTCTTTCTCAACCATGCTACAAGAGAATCTATTAATAAGAATGCACCTCCACTTGTGCTTTTCCTTTCATCCAAGCAGTTAGCCCAATCAGCATCTGAATATACTAATAATTGAAAATTCTGATTCCTAGGATACCATAGGCCATAGTTCATTATTCCTTTCAAGTATCTGAAAATTCTCTGACAGCTACCAGTGACTTTGTTTAGGTGCAGACTGATACCTTCCTACCAGTCCAACAACATGCATTATTTATGGATTAGATTTTTTTCTTCATATTCAGTATTATCATCATCTTCATCATCTAACATGGTGCTTATTCTCTATTGATCTTTTACTGGAGCTTCTTCATCAATTCAAACATCAATATAGTCTACTAATTTATGCATTCTTTTGTTGAAGTATATGTATCCTTTACTGTTTGTTTCATATCCTAAGAATATACCTTCATCATCTCTACCATCAAATTTTCTTAAATGACATTCCTCCTTATCTTCCTTCAGAACATAGACATTGTTTTCAGTTGTAACCCCTTTTGCAATCAACTCTCTTGTGTTCACTATTTTTATTTTACAATCCTTGGCAATGAAAGTGACTTCACATCCTCTGTCACACACCTGACTGACACTCAGAATATTATGTTTTAATCCATCAACAAATACTACATCTTTAGATTTTCCTCTTCCATTACTTAAGCTTACTATGCCTTTACCTATGATCTTTCCTGGAGCATCATTTCCAAAAGTCACATTTCCTGATTTTCTTTCTTTGAGTGATAGGAACTTAATTTTGTCACCTATCATATGCTTGGAGCATCCGCTGTCAATATACTAGAGGTTCTTTTGTCTTTGATCTAACAACACTAATCCACACTTGTCATTTTCTTTCTTCTTCCAAACCTTGATGTTTTCAGCTCTGTGATTTGAATCTGGATTATAGTTCTTTAAGGGACAGTCTGGAGCTTTATGTCCATAATTATGGCAGATGTAACATTCTGGTTCATTGAATAAAGGATCATAACAATTGTTATGCTTAATATGCATATTTTTCCCAGACATCACATGATTTGCAGTCTGTGGTTGTTTGTTACTTGGTTGTCTCACTCTTTTTTGTGGTAGATATTTATTCCTTGGGTGTCTTGATTGCTCATGTCTAATTCTTAAAGAACAATTTACAACTTTGTGACCAAAGTTAGAACAGTAAAAACAGTATCCATAGAAAAAATATTTCTACCTAGAAAATGGGTGTCTTCTTTGAGTACGTCGATTTATTCCATGTTGATTATTTCCTTGAGCAAAGGGAGTATTATTTATTTGTTCTACAGATTCAATTGTGGTACCTTTTTATTCACTCCTCCTTGGCGACTGATTATATTCCTTTTTTTTTGTAGGTTTGTTGTTGTCATTGGTTGTAGATTTTACAAACTTTATGGATTCTTTGTTGCTTGGCTGACCACTACTTGATCCCTCTTCATAACCCAAACTGGATTTCAACTTTGGATTCTTTTGCTGATTTAGAATGGTGGCTAATCCTTCTGAGGCTTTAATACTTGTCAGATTCTGATGATATAAGGCCTAAAATTTCTCTAGATCTTTTCTAACAGACACTACTTCAGCTTCCAATTTTTCACCTTTTGTTTTGGCTTCCTTCAATTGTTTCTTGAGTATGTATTCAATCTTCTTAGCTTCTTCTAACTTAACCTTATACAGAGCAATTTCTCCAGATGGTTCATTTCATGTTTTCTCAAACTTGAGTAGTAAC
This sequence comes from Picea engelmannii, assembly GCA_009831015.1. Lineage (NCBI taxonomy): Eukaryota > Viridiplantae > Streptophyta > Pinopsida > Pinales > Pinaceae > Picea > Picea engelmannii. The sequence continues at coordinate 917,720 of ML778517.1, forward strand.
TGTTTTTGTTTTCTTTTCTTAATTCTGATTCTGTCAATATCTTCTAAGGCATTGATTAGTTCTCCTTCCATATCAACCATGGCTTCTTCTTCATTCATGTAACCACCTGTGTATTCATGATCAAGGTATCCCATATTCATAAGCATAAAATCATTCACTTTATCCTCATAATATGAATTGTTGTCTATGTCTTCTGAGGAGTCATCATTATTTGCACACAAACTTGTCTTTTTACTATATTTCTTAAATTTGTCTTTTTGTTCATCATCAAAGTTCTGATATTCTTCCTTGTAAGGAAACTTAGATGCAACATGACCTATCTTACCACATTTGAAACATTTAAAAGACACCTTGCCTTGGTATTTTCCTGATCCTTTCTTTAACCTTCTCACAAAATTTGCTTCAATCTCATCTATATCAGAGTCTGTTTTTTTCTCTGCTTTAAAGGATGCCTCTCTTGTAGTGGATTTACCTTTGGTGATTCTCATTTCATAATCAATTAGGGTTCCAAGAAGTTAATCTAATGTCAACGTATTGAGATCAATTATTTCCTCTATAGGAGAAACCTTTGAGTTAAATCTATCAGGAAGAGATCTTAATATTTTCTGGACTAGAAACAATTCTTCTATCATTTCACCTAGACCTTACATAGTGTTGACAAGCTATTCTATTCATAAGAAGTACTTACTGATAGTTTCGTCTTCATGCATCTTTAACTGCTCAAATTTTAGTCTGTGAGTCTAAATTTTTGTGTCTTTCATCTTTTTATTGCCTTCATAACTACTTGTCATCTTGTCCCACATAATTTTTGTTGAATCACGGTGCATTACCTTGACAAACTCGGCTTCTACAAGTCCACTGAGGATGGAATTCATTGATTTTTCATTAAATATAAACTCCAACTTATCATCTTTTGAGGCCAAGACTATAGGCTTCACATATCTAGTTTCAACGACATCCCAAACATCAACACCAAAAGACATTAAATATCTTATCATCCTTATTTCCTAGAAGGCAAAGTTTGTTCCATCAAACATAGGAGATCTATTAGTTGAACTTCCTTCATGACTAGCCATGTTCAAGCTTATGGATATACCTTTGATCAAAGGAACCTGGCTCTGATACCAATTGTTGGACATATAATTGAGAGGGGAGGGTGTATCAGTTATATATATAAGCTTGAAACTTTTATTGTTTTTCTTTTCTTTCTAGATTATTATTTAATGTGTTGTTGATAACTTAACATGCATAGATATACAATATTTGATCAATCACATAGAATACATAGAGACATTTTTTTTCATGACGAAACCCATAAAGGGAGAAAACCTATTCTTCTTAGGATGTTAATCAAGATCCAACTTTCATGTACATCACAGTCTTTGAGTACCAACTCAAATATGAGGCTAAAACCTCTCGTAGCAAGTTGAAACTTGCAAAGAGCACCAACTCTTAGATTTCTCTAGCAACAACTCCCAGGTTTCTCTAGCACCAACTAGATGGAAGCACCAACTCCCAGGTTTCTCTAGCACCAACTATATGGAAGCACCAACTCCCAAAATATATTCTAGCACCAACTAGAATTTAGAGGACTACAATCCTCCCTAACACCACCCTACCATCCTGGTTTTTCTGCCTGCAACTAGATGGAAGCTACAACTCCCTGTGTTCAAGCACCCGCTTGAAACTCTGAGGACAACAATCCTCCCTAGAACCACCCTACCACCCGGATTGAATCTTACAAAACTTTACTTACTTTCTCTGTCTCTGATATGGTCTGTTACAACTCCATGTCTCCTCTTCCTTCTTCATCTTCTATGCTCTGTTCTGCTTCTACATCTTTCTACTTCTATGCTCTTCTCTTTTTCCTCTTGTGCTCACCACTGCATATGTTAAGATTAGATTCTACCTTTTATGCTTTGTGCTGCATCTGCATGCTATATGTTGCACCTCTCATCTAATCATTTTATGTTGCTTACTACCACTCTCTACGTTCATGCATTAGTTCCTAAAAAATAACATTCTCTGCATGTCTTTATCACACCAATTCCTCTGCTAGATCATCCTAGCAACTCTTCATCCCCACAGCTCTGTGCTACATCTCAATTCTATATATCCTCTTCTATGTTCTGCATGTCATATTTTCGCCCAATTCTCTTCCAGGTCCTCATCACAGATCTGCCACTTTACTGGCGGTTACTCCCTGTCTATTCATCATCAGTTCCCATTATCCCGAGATTCCTTTTCTTATCTAGCATTTACAGTCAGTCATTTTATTCGCTATAGGTAAATAAGTCATAATCCCCTTCCTTTACATGACCATTGGCGGTGACCACATGCCTATTCAAAAATCACTTCACGATCTTGGTCTAGCGAGTGCTAGCTCCTTCTTTCAATATGACCTTGGGAGATGATCTCATGTGACCACACAACTGCGGGCATGGCCAAAGGTGGTTTGAGGGAAACCTGATTTTCACCCCACAATTCACTACAGAGATCAACGAATTCCTTTCGTGATACTGTGGTTTTGATTGTGGTTTGCTCAAGAAAACTTAAGACTTGAGCATGTTCTAGTCCCGCAATTAAGCAAGACCGTTGATCTCCAATCCCTTGGAGATTCCACTCAATCAACGACTACTATCTACCTTCCTTTCCTCCTTCCATGCGCGATCCCAAATCTCCACGATCTGTTGACACATAGCTCCCTTCCAAATCAACGGCTATGGTTTATTTCATGATCTGGGCTTCGGGAATTTCAACTCCCAAACCCTGCTTTCCTCCATACGTCAATATTTTAGAGTTGATGATCTGCAGACACCTATCCTCCTTAATCCAAAGACTCTCCTCCGCTCTGGGAGTTCGACCTTCGACAATTTCAAACCTTTATCCTTCGCGTTTTCTCGGAGTAGTTTTGCCTGGAGTCAACGATCTATCGACATGTACCCTCTTGCACGATCAATGACTGTAAGTGAATTTGTCCCTTTAGGACTTTAGTCTGATCATTGCTTCATTATCCTCCAGAGTGGTCACCTTCTAAATAATTCATAGGCGGTGGAGAGAGCTTGTTGTCGGTTAACACTTCCACTTACACTGTCCTTCCAATGTACTAGATCAATGGTTGAGAATGCACTCGAAGTGATATTCAGATCGGATGACTCATATCCACTTCGGGACTTCAAAATTTGGGACTTCTGGATGTAGGGCATCTGCTGGTGGTAAAACTCCTGAAGTAAAATTCCCAGAGTGACATAACATTACACATGTCACTTGTTCACTTGGCATGGGTAGAGTGGTTTCCACGTGTCACTCGCTGACGTGATATTCCACATGTCCTTGCTAATGTGGTGTGCCACATTTCCTTGCTGACATGGTCTTCCACATGTCCTTGCTGACATGGTCTACCACATATCCTCGAATCAGATGGTTGAGGCTTACTTTGGGTCTTTACCCATAGACCACAGGTTTACGCCATGTCTTTTTTGGATCAGATGGCCCAGATTCACTTCGGACGATTTGACACTTGAGATATTATTCAGACGATCTGACGACTAAGATCTACTTCAGATGATCCAATGGTCGAGAATTTATTTCGACTCTCCAGAAATCCAAGCTTCAGGAATTTCAAATCTCAAACTGAAACTCTCAAAGTGATTTCTCCGGAGCTCACGATCCGTCACCATGTATCCCTCTAGATCTGATGGTTGAAAAGTACTATGTCTCTCTGGATCTCCGAAATTCAGGGATTTCAAGTCTCAAACTTTGCTCCCTCCTGAACTCATGATCTCCTGACACATATCTCCCGATGATCAATGAACCAGATTCTCATCCTGGCGATGAACGATCTCAAATTACTTTGGGACTTCGAAACTTTGGCAATCTCCCTCACCTATGTGTGAAAAGCATTAAGGCTTGCGTATCTTGATTTGATCGAACAGTTGTTGGTCCTTTGGATCGGTGATCTAATGACCACTATCGCTCTTCCTCCTAAGCTTCTGATCTCTCTGACTTAGAAGGTTTTTTAAGTGTTCAAGGGTCTCGACCTTTGCTCCCCCTACGAGTCCATCTCTTGGACCTCGTCTGCACTTCTAGAAAGTGCTATCTCTTCTGATATTTCTTGTCCTCTTCTCTCTCAACTTATTAAAGAGTCACTTCGACACTTAGCCGAATTGTGGATCTGTGCACTCCTTGCATATCCTCCGAACTCTGAATCTTCAAAATCTCATCATTGCTTTCTTGTTTTCCATTGTCGTTGTTGTTCTTTCCATCAATGACAAGAACACTCTTCCTTTAAAACATGCCAACAAAACCCTCATCTCGTGCTAGAATGTTACCCAAAAAAATGAATTAATGACTGGAAACTGCAAAGTGGTCGGGACTTTACTCACGTAGCTCACTTTTATAGAAGGTTACACTTGGAATAAGAGAAGGATTCCATGCGAAGCTACAGAAACATGTTTTAAGTGGAGACTAAGTAAGTTAAGCCATGTCTTAACAACCACCAACTACTCATTAATCATTTGTCAAAACATCATTAACGATGACCAGTCGGGATATGATTACTACGTGATTTATTTACAAAATGCCTTTATAAACCACCTAACCTTCATTATGATCATCCAGTTGGGGAAAACCATCATATAAACTTACTTAAGAATCATATTAGGATAAACCTCTCCATTGATATTACCTTACCCTTAGTGATAAGTGGAAATTCTGCCAACCTTAGACTATAGGTAAACAACATTGTGATAATTGTCTTATGATGGATAAGAACCCTAACCTTAATGATCCATCCCTTGGAAATGATAAGCAAGGGTATTTCAACACATAGAGGTATGAATACCATAAGGTTTACAACATGGGAGATGCAGGATTAGTGGAGCAATAGAGAAAATTATGCATATGAAAAATATTGCAATTATAAAAAGTAAAATTGCATAACACTTGCTATTAAGTGACTTCTTACCAAAGAAACTTTTTGTTGCCATAAATAAAAGAGTATTACACATTACTTAGTCAAAACTACAATATAGTGTTACATTATTAAAAGAAAATAAAAAGTTTAAGAGTATTATAGGTATGTGACATGTAGCATTGAGTTTTATTGACTAAGGTTGACCATGATGTCCACGGTTGAGCATTTCTTACCATGGATGACCATATTGAACATGGTTGACCATCATTAACTTTATTTCATATATAGTACTTATTTGATGATTATATTTTATATAATTGATGTGAATGATGAAAAATATCGACAAAATTATGTAGTTAATGCAAGGACATGGATTATGCTTGTCAATTCAATCTAAACATTGGTAATGGGGATATACAGAGTTATGTCAGGTACTATCATGAGATGTGGAACAACTTCCCCACTTTCATATATTAACACTCCTTCTATGGCCAGAGTTGAAAAGTGTGGGACACTTTTACTCGATGGTTTCATGTTTTTTTTTTTTGTAAGTAAGAAAGAAAATTATATTAAGTGCCTGCTATAACTGCAGTAGATGGTCAAAATACAAACATGTTCAAGGTTCCTCATCTGGACTGCCCCAACAGAGGGGAAACCAGTCCATCTTTCCAAGCATTCAGAAAGCAACCGAGACATAAACATAGATAGTATAAACCATGTCCAGACTAATCCTAAGCAAAGACCGGGAGACAGTTTACAAAAAATAAGCATAATATCTAAACACCTGGCGAGAAGGTTGGCCACTTGGGAGGGAGGTCCCCAGTCCATGGCTCTTCATCGATGTACGTGGGCTCATAAGCTGGTTCTCCTGCATTGTCTCGCGCTATTCCCTTATCCCGACTGCCGTGTTCAGTCTTCGACGGTGTCCTACTGACTGGTCGAGAGACCGTGCTTGGTCCTGCATCTAGATTGGTCTCTGGTGCCGCCCTTGATATAGTCACTACTGAGTCTCGAGCAAGATTTCCCTCCATGGAGGATAGGAGATGTACACAGGTCGCCACCTTCACGTCAGTCGCTTGGAGGCGATAGTTAAGGTCCGCCATTTCTTGTCTCAGCTCAAAGACCAGTTCTTGCATGATGAGCAGACGGTCTCTGAGGTGCTGCTGATCTACAGAACCATGGGAGAGCAGTGCCGCTCGATTGTGCACACAGTGAGGAAGAGGGTCCCCACAAAAAGGAATGCTTGGTGCATGACTCTGGGACACGGTCAGAGGACTAAAAGACTGGCTCGGGAGGGAGGGTGATGGGCTGGTGGTTGTGGCAGCGAGAGAGTTTTGACGGAGAGCAGCTTGAGAGCGAGAGGATGACCATCCAGAAGACGCACCAGGAGGCGAGACCAAGGGCCGATGGGGCCTCCATGGAGAGCCCTGCTTCGGTTTGCCTCTCTGGTGCATCATTTCATGCGCAGAGGGGGTGGAAGAGCAAACAAAGGGCGTCCAACGAGGGAGAGGGGTGAGAGGATTGTCTAGTGTAAGCCCTGTCGCGAGGAGCCGAGCTAGGACAAGCTAGAGAAAATGAAATAGAAGGTGAGACGGGCCATTCTGGAAGAGTATGGAAGGAGCTGTGTGAGTGCGGTGTAAATTTCATTTAACTCGCTGTAGCAGCAATTAAGTTTCATGGAGGGTGGCGGCCTGCACCACGAGCCCATCACGTGCCATCGTGTTGTGTGGCCTTGTGCCAGCCCCCTCTCCTTGCCACGGAGGATGCCCTAACACCCCATCCGGGGGTAGATCTGCCAGTCCAGCCTTGCGAATGCATTGCTAAAGAATGGGGTGATCCAGGTCCTGAGTCGAGCTACAGTGGAGGTCTGGTCCTCTCCAGTCGGTGCCCAGGTTAGCTAAGTCATCCGCAACTTGGTTCGCTTTCCTCTTGATGTGTGAGGGGATAAGAACCCTATTCGGTTGCAGTAGTCCTGTGATGATCTGTAGGCCATGTGACAATCTCCAGCTGGGTGAGATTTTGTCTGGGTTGGCCCCATTTAAAATTTCACTCAGCAAACCGATTATAACCTGGGAGTCCCCCTCCACAATGAGCTGTGGGAAGTTATTTTTAATAGCCAGTTGCAATCCTTTGATGAGACCCCAGAGTTCTTATACATTGTTCGTAGTATACCCGAGGGAACCCGCTCCTATGGCTAGAATGTGGCCATTGTGATCACGGAAGACCACGCCATATCCTGCAGCTCCAGGATTTCCTTTGGAGGCTCCGTCAAAGTTGAGTTTGACGAAGTCTGCCAGGGGAGGAGTCCAATGTGTAGGCTGGCTGGAGGGCGAGGTTGGAGAGGATAGAGGCGATGTCTGAGGAGAGGGGAGCGGCATCCAGTACTGAAGGATTGGAAGCTCGGAGGCAGAGCAGGCTACGTCTATCGCGGACCATTTCCTGAGGTGAAGAGTTTCCACGATATTTCTGCGACACTGACTCCAACAATGATGCCAAGGGAGAGAAGTATTTTTGAAAATTCTCCGATTTCTCTCCTTCCATGTTTGCCAGAGAATGAAACCGGGAAGGAGTTGCCATATTCTATTGAGCATGGGGGAGCTGAAATCCTGATCTCTCCAATTCATGACTGTATCAATGATGTTGTCCCTAAGGCGATCCGAGGTGCGCATAATGAGCGCTGCTTGATCCCAAATTTGAGCAGTGTACTGGCAAGTATTAAGGAGATGGTTCATGTTTTCATCTGCCTCTCCACAAAGTATGCAAACGGAGGGCCCATTAAAGCCCCTTTTCACGAGATTATCCCAGGTGAGAATGCTCGAGTGTGAGACCAGCCAGAGGAAGAGGGTAATTTTTGGCCAGTGATTGAGATTCCAAATATTTCCACAAGCTTTCGAAGCTGGGGGTGGATCTAATTGCATTTTGATCTGATAAGCTTCCTGTGTGCTGAAGGAGCCTTGAGGTCTGTAGCCCCAGCGCGGAATGTCTTCATCCTCCCTTATTGGTATTTTTCGTTTTGTCAACTCTGCATGCAAAGGTGTTAGATCTGTATGTGAGCTGGGGTCAGGGTTCTCCCAATCCAGGTGCCAGTGGTGCCAAGTTTCCTCCGCGGGGTTGTGCCGCCAAAAGTTCGCTACTTTTGTTAGGCCCAGCCAGTTGGTTTGGGTGCAGATGTCATGGGCCCAGTCTTCATTGAGCAGGGCTGGCCATTGTTTCCATGAGTCCTGCCAGAAAAGGGCCTTTTCCCCATTCCCTACATCCCAAAAGGCGTGCTGAGTTACCAGCTGTCTATTTTGCCTTGCTGCTGTCTAGATTAAGGAGCCCGGGTTATCCCCATTCTAGCGGATGAGATTCTTTTCTGCCGTGCTGGGGGCATATTTCTTCCTCCATAGTCTGGCCCAGAGGTCTGTTGGGTTTCTTAACTAGCGCCACCAGATCTTAGCACTGAGAACTTTGTTCATTATGGCTGGATCCCTCAAACCCAGTCCTCCATGCGCTTTGGGCTTGCATAGTTTTTCCCAACTGACGAGAGCGATCTTCTTTTCTTTGTTGAGGCCTTGCCAAAGGAAGTTCCTTTGTAGGGTTTTAATAGTGGTGAGGACAAACTTTGGGGCCGCTAGCACTGAAAAGGTATAAATCGGGAGGGCCTGAAGAACAGCTTTGAGCAGGATAAGGCGGCTGGGCAGGTTTAAAGCTCTGAAGGTCCAAGAAGAGAGTTTTTTGGAAAAAGAGGACAGCAAAGATTCCCAGGAGGAGTTTCGGAGGGTGTTGTCAATCAGAGGAATGCCAAGATATTTGGACGGAAGGGAGCTTCTTTGAAATCCCAGGATGGTCGAAATGTGGCGCTGAACCTGGGGAGGCGTGTTGAAGAAGAAGATTTGGGATTTGTCTTTGTTGCAGTCCAAACCTGAGGCATCGGAGAAGGTTTGGAGTATTTCCTGGAGAGAGTTAGCTTCTCTTGCAGTAGGGATACCCATTAGGAGAGTGTCATCCACAAACTGGCTATGCGAGATAGGGGGAGAAATGCCATGCAGAGGTAGCCCTGCCAGTCGGTTGTTTTCTACAGCAGCATGGATTGAGCGGCTGAGTCCTTCAGCCATGATGATGAAGAGGAAGGGAGACAAGGGATCGCCCTGTCTAATCCCTCTGGATGGGGAGAAGGGTCGCGAGGGAACGCCATTTACAAGAATAGAAAAGAAGGCAGTAGAGGTAAGGTTTAAAATCCAGGCTACCCAATCTTGATTGAATCCAAAAGCTAAAAGCATTTCTCGTATAAAATCCCAGCTTAGCTTATCAAAATCCTTAGAAAGGTCAAGTTTGAGAAGCATACCAGGGGTTTTTGTTTTCTGCAGAGAGTGGATTACCTCATGATCCAGGATGATGCTGTCCAAGATTTGTCTGCCCTCGACATAGCCTGATTGCTTCGGGGAGATGATTGCTGGTAAAATTGGCTTGAGCCTTTGGGCTATTACTTTGGTAAGGAGCTTGTAGATGACATTACAAAGAGCTATGGGTCTGTAGTGTTTGGGTTGATGTGCTTGTCCCTCTTTGGGAATTAAGGTGATGAAAGTGGCATTTAGATCCTGGAGGACTTTTCCTGTGGCTCGAGAATCCTCCAAAAGTTCCCAGACCTCGGTTCTGATCATCTGCCAGCAGTAATGGAAGAAGTCACTAGTGAAGCCATCCGGCCCAGGAGCCTTGTCCTTGGGGGTATCCTGGAGCCCTTGATCTACCTCTTCGATGCTGAAGGGCCTAAGTAGGGCCGCATTTTTCTCCGGGGTTACTAAGGCAGGCACATGCCTCGTGATCTTACGGATGGCTTCGTGTCGGTCAACGATGGGTTCAGTGAGCAGGTCTTGAAAATGATCAATCAAGTGTGATTCCAGGTCTGCATGGGAATGGAGAGTTTCCCCTTCGTCCGAAACAAGGTGTGTAATTCTGTTTGCATGCCTTTGCTGGATGGCAGTTCGGTGGAAGAACTTGGTATTGCGTTCCCCTTCCTTGAGCCATTGAATTCAGGATTTCTGCTTCCACAGTATCTCTTCTTGCCTTTTCCGATCTTCGAGCTGCTTATGCACAGTGAATTCCTGGGTTTTGAGCTCCTCCGCTAGCCCCTGTTCTCTGATTTGGCTCTGTATCTCCTTCATTTGCTCTGATAGCCGCATCTGAGAGTCAAAGATGCTGCCGAAGGTGTGCTTGTTCCAGAGTTTAAGCTTGTGCTTAAGGTTTTTCAATTTCTGCTGGAATCTGTACATTTTGGATCCGTAGGGGATCTCTGCCTCTCGCCACCAGTCTTGGATATTAGATTGGAAGTCCGGGTGATCAAGCCAGAACTTTTCAAATCTGAAGGGTTTCTTTCCCGGAGTGGCCGGGATGTCCACCTAAAGCTGGATGGGCCAATGATCCGATCCTGGGAGATTCAATATGGTGGGTTCCATTGCCATGCCATCCATCATAAGGGGCTCCGATATGAGGAATCGGTCTAAATTGCATGCAATTTGGTGCATTCCCGTGCGCCTGTTGGACCAGGTTTGAATGCCATTGTTGGTCTCCAGGTCGATCAACCGCAAATCATCTATTAGTTGGTTGAAGTCGCAGGAGTCTTGATCCAGCCGTCTTGATCCTCCTCTCTTCTCCTTTAGGCTGCAGATGATGTTAAAGTCTCCCCCTACAATCCATCTATTGTGTTGTGTGAGGCTGGCTAAGTATCTTAGACTCCTCAGGAAAGCTTGTTTATCCCTTGGCATAGCTGGTCCATAAACATTAGTGATATGCCCAGGCCTATTTGATCCAATGAGTCGATACTCGGTAGTGATGGCCCATCTGGTGGCGTGAAGATTCTCCATTAGTACAGTCTTGGTATTCCAGAGGATGGCCAATCCTCCAACAGTTCCATTGGCATCAGTCGAGACTGCCCCCCCCTGCTTCCAACAATGGGGAAGTAGCCGATCGATATCTTCTGAGGTACTTTTTGTTTCCTGCAATAATACCACATCTGGTGTTTCTGCCATAATCAGTTCTCGTAGCAATTTTTTCTTTCTATGTCCATTAAGGCCTCTGATATTCCAGGATATGATCTTCATGACGACGATGGGGGGGGGAGGGGAGGGAAACTATCCGAGATCAGGTTAATCTGCCCCGAGTTCACCATGAAGCTGCCTATTTCCTGTATGAGCTTGTTTGTAGATTTCCTACCTTGTTTCTTTTCATCTTTTTGGGCTTTACTTGGAGGTTTTTCCTGATTACCTTGGATGCCTAGGGCCTTGTTAGCTCAGGTTGAAGATCCTGCAGATGAATTGAGGAATATTTTGTGCACTTTCCTCAGCTGATCCCTTGGTATGGTGTAAAGCTTTTGGTGCCTATAGGTGTGTTCAAGGTGATCCAGGTCCACCCCAGCAAGGTCCTGCTCCTCTAGCTCCATGTCGTCATCCCCATCTTCATTCTCCTGCATTTCTGGCGGTATCTGAGCTGAGCCTGTGGGCAAAGGGTCCGAGTTCTTGTGTTTTGAGGGCTGTTTGACCCCTTGGGTTATGGATTGGGGGGCATTGTTCGAGGGTGGTGTATTCAGGGTTACTGGGGTAGTGGGAATTTCTGGCTGATCTTGTAATATGGCATACTTATTGCTTGTGGGTGGGTCGTTACTTACCTGGGCTGGTTGCCTTCGTCCCCCCTGTCGTCTTCTCTCTGCTAGTTGTGTGAAGTCGTCCTTGTCTTTGTCGCCTTCTGGGTTTTCTTCCTTGTGAGACATGATGAGAGGGCATTCATGAAAGAGGTGCCCGTGTTCATGGCATCTCTGGCAGCGGAAGGGGATATGCTCATAATCAATGGTTTGAGGCCAATCTTCATCCTGATATTCCAGCGTGATTGATCCCGGGAGAGGTTTAGCTATGTTCAAATAGACACAGATTTGTGCATATGATGTGCATCTCCGCTGCTTGGTGGCTTCAGAGGACTTTACATAGATGCCAATGGTGTTCCCTATGCTCGCTAGTACCTCTTCCAGCCAAAATTCCCGGGGGAGCGAGTACAGTCTGATCCAGACCGATGCATGGGCAAAGTCTTCTTTTTCTGGACTAAACTTTTCTGTCCAGAATCTCAAAAAGAGTCCTGCCGAGTTGTAGAAGTAAGGCCCTCCATCAAAAATGCAGTTTCTATCCTCCAGATTGTGGAAAATTATTGTAAAGAATCCCTTTGAGCCCAGTTGTAGATCATATTGGCCTTTCGGCTTCCACCAGTGTTGGATCCATCTGACCAGATCCCGCTCCGATGGCCAAAGCCCTAAGAAATTCCCCACCAATGCGTGATCTTTCATGAATTGTTTCTGCTCCTCTATTCGGGGCGAGCTTACTACATATTTTGGAGCCTGCGGCGCCTGAGGAATGCATTTTCCTAGCGTCCAGAGGGCTGAGGTTCATGCTGGAGTCTTTTTCGTGGCTGGATCGATGTCCATTTCACGATCCTTGAAGGTCCCGTCTGCAAAAAGCTGTGCGCGGATGGCTGGAGGCACTTCAAAGGCTGGTCTTTTCGGTCCTTCAGCTTTATTTTCATTGGCTACGACTTGTCGGTAGGAGATGCCTGGCAGCGGCCCCTCCCCGTGGTGCAGAAGCACCTGCGGGGCTGTCATTTGTTGTGCGCAGTTTGCCCAGGCTAGGAAACTCAAACCCTAGTTGCAGAGCCGGTCTCGATGGTTTCATGTTGTCATGAGGGTACGGCATGGATTTCATCACTCATGAGGATAAACTGAGGGGAATTTAATGAGGTAAAAGCCTTACTCGTCAGTATCCATTACTCTCTCAATATGACCAAAAATGTGAGTTAACAATGTCTCTATTGTGGCGCTAATTCCCCATTAATCAAGGTCAGATACTTGAAGGGCATGCACACATGGAACTATTAGAGTAATTTAAGTAAGTCCTAAAGAGCATGATGTACATGACAAACTTGGTATGGTTACTAAAAATGCTTAGTGAAAAATAATGCAAAAAGTGAATTTTAAAATATAATGTACAAAGAGAATCATTAATATGCATTTCATGTAGGGGAAAATAATAATTATGTTTAATTCTAATTTAGGGAAGAGAAACAAAACTAATAGCCTAAATTAACATTTTTGACTATTAGTTTTCAATAATAATAAATTCAATTTGAAATAAATATTAGGAAGAAATCCTAGGTTATATAGTTGTGCATGATATTATTTTAAGCAATTAATTAATAAGGAAACAATTAATTGAAGAGAACTCATAAGTCATAGAGAATAATTAGGAATGAAAATTCTAACTCAATTTGAATGTGAAATAAAAAAAAGGTAGAATAAAGTTATAGGAATGAAAAATCTAACTCAATTTCAATGTGAAATAAATAAAAAGGTAGGATAAAGTTAAATAAAGTAAAAAAACTAGGACATGAAAATATCCATGTAAAAAAATAGGATGAATTAAGAAAAGTTAGGAAACATCTAGGACTAAATCTAGGAGTCAAGAAAAGTTGGGTGAGGAAATTATTTATTTTTAATTTTTAATGGTAATTGCATGTACACTTGTGCATGTGAGAGACACATGTAAAGATTAATATTAAGAATTAAGATAATTTGTAATTTGTAAATTTGCATGGGGGGACATGTGGCATAGGTCTCAAATACTATAAAAAGAGTGTCTTGAGATAAATGAAGGGGAATTTTTGGATGCACCCTATTTTTGGATGGTTGTCGTAATGACAACATGACATTGATCATTATTATTGAGATTTTGGAATTTGAAGGTGATCAAGAAGTGGGGATCTTTTGAAGCCTATGAGATTCCATCTTCAAATATTTTTGCTAAAGATATTCTCCATATAGATCCATTGAAACTCGAGAGTCCTTGGGGAAGAAAAGTACCCATAGGAATTGGTAGGGAGGTTAACTAGTGGGTCAAATGAACATCCACAAAGTATTTCAGCAAGTGACATAAAGTTTCGATAGTGACACAAGATTCAATAAAGTTGACACTAAGTTTTGGTTAATGTGACATGAAGGAATCAATAATTGGTTTGAGGTTTCAACGTCAACCAACCAATGAAGACAATCCTAATTTAATTTTCATTTGAAAATTTTCATTAAAAACTATCGCGAAATTATTTGTGACTTTGTAATTACATGAATTATTGAAATTATGTGTATTAATGTAAATGTAATTTAATTTCAAAATTTCTTATACCATATTGAAGTTGGATGAATGAATATTATATATCATTGAATTGAAAATAAGGTTAAAACTAGTTTGAGTTATTAAAATTTTGGTAGGAATTATTTTTCACTAGAATTTAATCCATATTATTTTATTTTATACTTTCCATAATTGGGAACCCATGCATTGAAAATTTATATTCCGTTAATCTTATTCATTAATATCATGGGACAAGGGACCCCCTCCGCCTAACGATTTGACTGGTAAAGTCTACAGAGGTATACATACCCTACCTCCCTCTGGATTTGAACTTGTGACCTCTTAGGAGGAAACACAAGATCTTAACCATTAGGCCATCTCTAGTTGCACTGTTGTGCGTTTTGGTGTTTAAATATAGATGTAATAAATATAATTAAAATTATTGTTGTGTGTTTTGGTGGTTAAATAATATATATATATATATATATATATATATATATATAAAGCTTTCGTAGAATGATTTATTGTGAAAATGGTTGAATTCTTAAATGAATTAAAAGTAATTTTGTGTATTTAATATCAAAACTTTTGTGACTAGGTTTTTTTTATTTATTTTATTTTATGAGGATGTCTATTATTACTCAGTGCATTTATAAGGTTTTTTAATTAAATCTATGGAATAGTGTATTAATATTTTGATATAATTTGAATGGGTTTAATGCTTAAGAACATGTGTTTTCTCTTTAGAGATTATGTGTTCAAATCTAGAGGGGGTAGGGTATGTATATTTTTATAGACTTTAGTAATCAAATACTTATATAGAGGGGATCACTTGTCCCACAAACAAGAAGATCTCATACACCAATTTACTATTTAACTTAATCATAACTTTAAAAATAAATTATTATTATTATTATTCTAATACACAACCATTAAATCTATAAAATATTGTATTAAAAAAATATAATGAATATAAACTAAACTATTAAGTGTTAAAATATATACACAAGAACCTCATCTTTGTTCTCATACAAATGTTATAAAGTTTTATTCTTTGTTGTAAATTTTTATGGAAATATAGATGGATGTGTTTGTATTGGTTTGATAAAAATTAAATTTTTTTTTGGCTAATATAATATTGTTGAATTCATATAATACTCAAAATGTAACCATATTTATTATATATATATATATATATATATATATATATATATATATATATATATATATATATATATATATATATATATATATATATATATATATATATATATATATATTATATGTATCCTTTTATATATATATATATATAAACTATTAGTATTAAAAAAGTATTTCACTAATTATTAATTAGATTACATCATATGGATATTTAATATTAGGAAAGGAATTTATGTTATATTTACATTTTTCATGAAATATCAATTTAAACACAAATATATGTATGATTTAACATTTTCATGGAAGAAAATGATATATATATATATATATATATATAATTATAATTTATTTAGATTATTAAAATAATGACAAAAATACAATTAATTAGAGATTTTAAATGTATAATTATGGTATTGATTCAAAATAAAAATAAAATTTGTGAAATAAATATATTTCATATTCATAATACAATATAATATTCATGTGTGCTCCTCTTAAATTTAATACATAATTTACGGAATGTTTCACAAATAATCCTTTTAGCATTTCTGATGACATGTAGTGCAATTTGGGATTAGCACTCAAATAATCCTTTTAGCATTTCTGATGACTTGTAGTGCAATTTGGGATTAGCACTAATTATTACTATTCCAAGCATAAAAATGGAATAGTATACTTGTCGAGAAATTACTATTCCAAGCATAAAAATGGAATATATACTTGTCGAGAAATTTCAAGTATGTAGAGATGAACATTCAAATAATATATTGGGATATAAAGAAAACTGTCAACAATGGTAGTTAATTGGTAGTTAAGTTAAACTTATGAGGAAACACATGTTGTAGAATCATGGTTTTATGTATTAATATTTATAAATATAATTAATAGTTTTTTTAATTATATATATATATATATATATATATATTTGTGAACAAAGAAATATGTATAAATAAGTATATAGATAGAAATTAAATATATCATAATGAATTGGTTTAAAAGATAATGATTAAAAATTGAACTAATGGTTAATTGATTTGGTAATCAAAAACATTTCAATTTCAAGTTAGTAATTATAGGGTGAAATAAGTGCTAAAATTCATATTGTTGCAACACATTAAAAGTTGCAATCTCAGTTGTTGTAAAATTGTGAAGACATTGTCGCAACACTGTTTGAAATCCCAGTTGTCACAACACTATGAAGACTTTGCTACAAAATAGTGTGCAATCTTAGTTGCTAGAACACCGTCTTGCAATCCTAGTTGCTACAACACCATGAAGAAGTTACTGTAAAACTATGTGAATCCATAGTTTTTGAAACACCATGAAGTGTTACAACCCCAAGGTGCACGTACTCCATGTGGAATAATCCATGTTTCTTGGGAAGATTTTGTCAAATATGGTGGAAATTTTTAAGAGGAAGGTGGTTGGAAGGAAACGGGGAGAAGTTGTAAAGTTGAAAACCACCAGTGTCCAACCCATATTGAAACAAAAATAAATAAATGGTTGGAAAATGGTTCTAATGGGGATCACTGTAACCACCAGCATCTAACACATCTTGGAAGGAAGAAAACAAGAAATGGCTCATGTGAAAAAGGAGGAGAGAAAGGGACAAATGTTTTTGGAGAAACAACAAGGAATAATGGGCACACTTCATGTCATTAAGCTTGAAGGAACACTGTGCCAGATTGGATGAAATTTAATGCAATTATAGAAGACCAAATTTTACATCTAGTTAATAGATAAATTTGTAGTCCCTATAATTGGTGTCGTCTCTTGTTTCCATTTTTCCTGTAAATGTGATTTCTCTTGGAACCCGTTTAGTTGTCAAATTTTTTGTTACGTTGTTATTTGTTAGTTCTGCACTATGTGGGAATAAAATTGGTTCTTTAGATGATTGTGTACAATATCGATTGTGATTGCATCAAATGGTATCATAGTTGGTTTATCTCTTAATATAACAGACCCTTTGTTACTTCTAGGAAAGTGAAGCATAAAAGATATTTTTATTTTTTTTGCATTAGGAAATTCACATCAACACATGATCACAACAACGCTTAATCAACAACATCATAAGTAAAAGACATACTAGATACTCATCATGGAAATCACTTACGACACATTCAACTCGTCAACAAAGGGTAAAAACACATAAAAATATAAAGCGTAGCAGATTTGCACATCATAAGTATCTTGAACAATTTACAAAAATATTCAATCAGATAATGAATATAAAATGACTACCCACCCAACCTACCCTAAAAGGTTAGGACCTCTAGGACACATAAGCAACGCTCAATCCCAGGTTCCAATTGATTTTAACCATTTAAGGTCTCAGGGATGAAAATTGTTATGAGGAACAAAGAGGTGTCTACATCCCACTAACAACAAGTCCAACCATCAACTATATCAATCCATCAATCATATTCATCAATTAATCACGGTGCAAGGGTAATCAGTATCGTTATCAATCATACATCAACATTTAAATATTTTCTGTGTGCGAGAATAAACAATTATAGAACAATCACATGTCAACTTAAGTAAAGGTGCAAGAGATTATAATTTTTTATTCAATTATATAAGAACAAGATGTAATAAAAAGACATAATAACAAATAACAAGACGAAAAATCCTCTCATCCTTGCTAAAAATGTAAATGTCTATTTAAAAAGACCACTCTAAAATATTAAATACTTATCTCAATCCAAATTCCATTATTATTAAATCCTTATTCAATTCAAATTGAAGTATTATAATGATTCTAGGACCACCTTACTTGTACAATAATTAAACATATTATCATAATGCCACAAATCAATTCCTTGTCCATCAACCCACAGAGAACTTTAATTCCTGACCATTGAAAGGTTAAGTGTAAGTGACCTTCATTAAATAATCTTGAAGTGTTTCTCATTAACATTCCCAACAATAAACATATTAAGTATGAAAACATAGTGAACAAGGTCATGAAATGCATTTTTAAAAACAATTTATAGATGTTGTTAAAAGAGTAAGTGTAATGGATTATTTTGGGAACTAAACAACCACTAGTTTCACTATGAAACTCATGAAGATTTGTTCTTATTTTAACAATATTTATTTTTTAGGTTAAATTTATCAAAATAGAAATATATTTTTAACCTTCTAAATTAGAATAGATTCCTTTAAAAATATTATATTTCATCAGAAGTACTTTTTAAATATCTAAAATTTAACCAAAAGGCTTCCAATAATAATTTAAAAAAACAGAAAAGTCAATGAAGATGTTATCCAAATCCAAGCCACATAACCACAAATATGACCAAAAATTTGGTCCATAAGAAGTTTAAACTGACCTAAAAAGTCGATGAATTTTTTTTCAAGTTAAATATTTAGTTTCAAAGTCAAATGGAGACCAAATGTTACATACAATAAGAACCCAATGTATATATAACAATGGAAGTGAACAGAAAAAATCACTCCATCATCACACAAGGTTATTAATCCCCAACTCTCACAAGTACAATCAGTCAAAGAAATTCCGGCAGCATAGCTTTACGCATACCAGTCATGATCCCTTTCCTTTTCTCCAGCATTAGTTTTATAGAATTTTTCTTAGTGACCACTTTCCATTGCACGTTTAATTCATTTAAAATTAATTAGGAATTACTCCCCCTGTACACTTGTCACTCATTCCCTTAGTTGCATCGATTAATTCACCATTTAATTTAATTAATTGTCAATTTCCCTTACCCATCCTAAAAGCGCTCATAAAATCACTCCTTGTTGTCACTGTTGAAATTACTAAAACAACTAAGAGGGGGGGGGGGTGAATTAGTTGTTATTGTGCTTAAACAATTTTAAGTCTATTAATACATTATTAATATTTCTTCAAGTGATCATCAACATTATACAGCATATGGACAATAAAAGTATTGAGCATCAGTCACACATAATATATACACAGAGATAGATTTTCATGAGGAAACCCATAAAGGGAGAAAACCTCTTCTTCTTCGAAATGATAGGCAGTCTTTTAAGTTCTGTGCATCATCTATAATTGAGCACCAACTCAATGTGAGGCTTCTACCTCTGTTTTACAAGCTGCAGCTTGTTTGAGAGCACTGACTCTCTTATTTCTCTAGCACCCACTAGAAGGAAGCACCAACTCCCCTAATGTTCCAGCACCAACTGGATGGAAGCACCAACTTCCAGTTACACAAGCTCCAACCTGTATAACAGAGAACACTTGTTCTCCCTTGCACCACCCTGCCACCCTGGTTTCTCTGGTTGAAACCAGAAGGAAGCTGCAACTCCCTGTGTTCAAGCACCCACTTGAACCTCTAAGGAAAACAGTCCTCCCTAGCACCTCCCTTCCACCCTAGATTATGAATATGAAATACTGAAACCAATTACAGTGATATAGTGTTCAATAACAACTTACCAGTCTCATCACTGTTCTGCAAGATTTTGCTACCCAGACTTCCTTACTGTCTTCCAGCATGCATCCGTTGCTCATTTTGTTCTTCTGCCTTTTGTGCTCTGTGTGCAATTCCCATTCAATGCACCTTTTGTTTCCTATCCATTTCAGTTGCTGCACCACCCCTTTACTTCCTCACACATGCATTAATTCACCTCAGCAACAACGACCTCATCACTTCCTTGTGTAGTGTTCTTATAGCTTCTATGCACCTTGTGCATGCAATGTACGCAATGCCTCTACCTTCTCACACTGCATTCATCGCCTCCACATCTGGAGTGCTCTGTTTGATTATCATGGTAACCCTTCAGCTTCTCTGGCAGTTTTCCCATGTGTTCAGCATCACTGGATGTCATGCTAAGATTCCTCAGCCTCTTTGGCAGTCGAGACTCTTCGTCTTATCTATCTTAGACAAGCTTATCCTTTCTGTTTTCAGCTACAGACTTCAATCCCCTTCCATCTGTCAATCACCTGTATCAATAATCCTCAATCCACTAGAAGATGCCTTGAGACTCTTCATCTTCTTTGGTGATCATACTCAGTCCTCTTCGAGTCCTCTGGCAGAGATCATCATTTTTTTTAGCTGTTACACTAAGAAGCGCCCTATGATCTTGTTCAACTTCACCTGCACCATTGGATTGAATTCATAGAAACTTATGTTTACTTCGCCATTTCGCACTTCGTCATTTTGGGATCCCCGTGGTAAAGATTTCGTTACACTCCATGTCACGATCCCCGAAGAGGATCTTGGCTGCTATAACTCTTTTCCTCTATCTCTCACTGATGTGACCAATGGATGTGACCAAGCTCTACCCAAAGAAATGTTTTTCACTTTTCGCATTTCGACATTTCGAGACTTCGCATGTCATGTGGTAGAGTTTCTTGATATCTCTATCTTCTGATTTCCGAAACTCTGAAGTGATTGAATGGCTCACATAACCACCGGAGATGGACGATTGACGGGATTTCAAAGTTTTGCCTTTTGGCGTTTCAGCATTTCGCATTTTGCGATTTCAGCATTCTTCTTGTTCAGTGTTCTTGTCATATCAAAGTCTCGATATCCGAAACTCCGAAATGGAGTTTACATCGGGGTTTCTCATTTCATGAATTCGATAGGTTAGGGAACCATGTTCCTTTGACTTCCCAGT
The DNA here is from genome assembly GCA_009831015.1 of Picea engelmannii. NCBI lineage: Eukaryota > Viridiplantae > Streptophyta > Pinopsida > Pinales > Pinaceae > Picea > Picea engelmannii. Next base: position 938,546 of record ML778517.1, read on the forward strand.
CAATGAAATGACGATCTTTCACCACATGTCCTATGGACCCAATGATCCATATCTTATCAAACTTTAAGAGCCTTCATCATGCCTGATCAACAGTTCAAATCAATCCTCGATATGATGGTTGAGGATATTTCATGATTTCGCATATCGCGAGTTTGAGACTCCTGTTGTAATGATCCTTGACATTTCTATCTCCCTATATACAAAATCCCGATAGCCAAAACTTCGAAATGGAGTATCAAACTTTACGAGCCTTCGTCATGCCTGATCAACGGTTCAAATCAATCCTCAATCTGATGGCTGAGGATATTTCACGATTTCTCATATCATGAGTTCAGGACTCCTGTTGTAATGATCCTTGACATTTCTATCTCCTGATATCTGAAATCCCGATATCCAAAACTCTGAAATAGAGTATCAAACATTACGGGCCTTCGTCATGCCTGATCAACGATTCAAATCAATCCTCGATCTGATGGCTGAGGATATTTCACAATTTCACATATCGCGAGTTCAGGACTCCTGTTGTAATGATCCTTGACATTTCCATCTCCCGATATCCGAAATCCTGATAGCCAAAACTCCAAAATGGAGTTTGACCAACACTTTGATCTTGTCATTCGATCATTGTTGCGTTGCTGGTCTTCCTGAACTTGTCTTTTGTTCCTGTTTTTCCATCAAAGCCATAAATGACAGGAATACTCTGATCTTTCCATCAATGAAAAGAATACTCTACCTGTTAGACATGACAACCATCATCCTCTGCCTTCTGTCTAAAAACATGCCAAGAATCTCCCCCTTTGGAATTGATGGCAACCCCATGATGTAACTACACCACTGAAACATCTTAAAATCATGAAAAACATGCAACTATACCATTGTGACAATGCCATTGTAACATATACTCTGATCTTGAAATCATCACACTTTATCCCCCTTTGACATCAATGTCAAAGAAAAAACATGCTCCCCATGAGGTGTTGCAGTACATACTCCCCCTGTCAACTGTGAGCATCTTGGAAATACACTAGATATTCAATAAGTACTCCTCCTGACCAGGTGAACATATTAGACACAATAAATTATAACCCCCAACTTGTGACAAAGATATCCAAAAGGGGTTGATGCTAATGGTTTAGTAAATATATCAGCAATTTGTTTTGTAGAAGGAATATAATTCAACTGAACAATTTTGTTTGTAACTTGTTCTCTGAGAAAATGGTACTTTATTGGAATATGATTAATCTTGGAATGAAGAACAGAATTTTTAGAGACAGTAATAGCACTGGTGTTATCACAGTGAATTGGAATGGGTTCAGTGTAAGTCACCTTCAAATCTGCAAGCGTTTGAATCATCCACAAAATTTGTGTGCAGCAAGTAGCAGCAACAATGTATTCTGCCTCTGTAGTTGACAATGAAATGGATCCTTGTTTTTTTCTAATCCATGCTACTAATGAGTCACCCAGGAAGAATGCTCCTCCACTGGTGCTTTTTCTCTCATCAACACAGTTTGCCCAATCTGCATCTGAATAAGCAGTTAACTGGAAATTCTGATTTTTGGGATACCACAGACCATAAGTCATTGTTCCCTTCAAGTATTTGAATATCCTTTTGACAACTACCAAATGACTTTGTTTAGGAGCAAACTGATAACGACCTACCATTCCAACAGCATGCATTATATCAGGATGGGATGTTGTGATGTACAAAAGACTGCCTATCATAGAGCGACATGTCATTTGATCAACATCCAGTGAAACATCATTTTTACTGAGCTTGCAACCAACCACCATAGGTGTGCTAACTGGAGAGGAATCTTCCATCTGAAATTTCTTCAACATCTCTTTCAAATATTTTTCTTGAGAAATAAATATTCCTGCAGAACTTTGTTTTACTTGTAAGACAAGAAAATATGACAGTTCTCCTATCATGGACATTTCAAATTCTGTTTGCATAGAGTTAGAAAACCACTAGACAGATGATTCATTAGTACAGCCAAAAATAATATCATCTACATAAACCAAAACAACTTGTAAATTATCACCTTTAGACTTAATGTAAAGGTTGTTGTCAACAATACCTTTCTTGAATCCTTTATCTTGTAAAAATTTGTCCAGTCTATAATACCAACCTCGTGGTGCTTGTTTCAGTCCATATAAGGCCTTCTTCATCTTGCAAACATTATTAGGATTATCTGTCAATGAGAATCCTTTAGGTTGCTCCATATATACGTCTTCCTCTAGATCTCCATTAAGAAATGCTGACTTAACATCCATTTGATAAACTTTAAAGTTCTTATTACATGAATAAGCAAGAAACATTCTGATAGCTTCCAATCTTGCCACTGGTGCAAAAGTTTCATCAAAGTCCTGACCTTCATCTTGTGAATACCCTTTACAGACCAATCTGGCTTTATTTCTAACAACTTGTCCTTTTTCATTCATTTTATTCTTGAACACCCATTTGGAACCTATTACATTTTTATCTTCAGGTCTAGGGACAAGCTCCCAAGTATTGTTCTTCTCAATCTAATCAAGCTCTTCATTCATTGCTCTAATCCAATCATTGTCCTAGCTAGCTTCCTCAAAAATTTTAGGTTCAGTCATAGATAAAAAGGCAACATGAGATTGTTCAGAGTCTTTAATTAATTTCCTTCTTATCTGAACTCCTTTATTTATATCTCCAATTATTTGATTTTTAGGATGATTCTTTCTAATAATTCCGAGAGGTGATTTTGCTTCTTTCTACTAATTTGTGTCAGTCTGAGTATTTGTATCTTCATCTGATTCAGATTCTTCCTTTTCTGATCCTTGGACCTGTTCATCTTCATCTTCAACTATATCTTTTGTTCTTGGTTCAGCACTGCTTCCATTTCTGACTGGGATTTCTTCATCAACTTTTATGTCTATACAATCAACTAGTTTACGCAGTCTCTTATTGTAGAATCTGTACCCTTTACTATTTGTAGCATCACCCAAAAATATACCTTCATCAGCTTGGTCATCATATTTGCCAATATTTTCATCATTTTTCTTGATATAACATTTACTCCCAAAAACTTTAAAATGCTTGATTGAAGCAGGTCTTCCAAACCATAGTTTATAAGGGGTCTTGTCACTGTGTGGCCTGAAATGAGCTTTGTTAAGGATATGAACAGTTGTATGAATTGCTTCCACCCAATAAGTCTGAGGTATGTTCCTTTCATTCATCATTGATCTTGCCATTTATTGTACTGATCTATTCTACCTCTTAACAACTCCATTTTGCTGTGGAGTCCTTGGAATTGTGTACTCTCTTTTGATCCCATGTTTATCATAGAACTCTTTGAAGTTCCATGAACTAAACTCTCCTCCTCCATCAGACCTTACTTCCTTTAATCTTTTTCCTGTTTAATTCTCAGTCAGAGCCTTAAACACTTTGAATTTTTCAAATGCTTCAGATTTTTCCTTTAAAAAGGCAACCCATGTTAGTATATAATAATCATCAATAATCAACATAAAATAGTTTTCTTTTCCTGTACCTTATTTTCTTGATGGTCCACATAAATCCATATGTACTAACTGGAGAGGTTTTTTTGTTGAGGGAAAGTTTTTAGATTTGAACTGAGTGCGAGTAAGCTTTCCTATCTGGCAGGGTTTACAAACAGAGTCGTATGGCTTTGATATCTTCAGAAGATCCTTTACTACCCCATTGTTTCTGAGGTTGATTAAATGAACAAAATTTAGGTGTCCAAGTCTCCTATGCCACAACCAACTTTCATCATACTTGCTTAAGTGACATTCTTCTTTTTCTTCTTTTAACACATAGATATTATTTTCTGTTCTTATCCCTTTTGCCATCAGTTGTCCTGAACTCAAGGCCTTTGTTTTACGATATTTAGAAGTAAAAACAACTTCACATCCTTTGTCACAAATTTGACTTACACTTAGTAGATTATGTTTCAGACCATCTACAAACAACACATATTGAGATTTTCCTTTGCCATTACTCAGGCTTACCATTCCTTTACCTTTTATTTTTCCTAGTGCATCTTTTCGAAAAGTTGCATTCCCTGATTTGTTTTCACTTAAAGTTAGAAACTTACTTTTGTCTCCAGTCATATGTTTGGAACATCCACTGTCAATATAACAGGGATTCTTTTTTTTTTGGGCTGATAATGCTAGTCCACACTTGTCATTTGGTTTCTTCTTCCAAGCCTTGACATTTTTAGCAGTGGGGATCAAGTCTAGATTTTAATTCCTTAAGTGACAATCTGCAGCTTTATGTCCATAATTATGGCAGTTGTGACATTATGGTTCACTGAATAATAGATCAACTATTGTTATGCTCATAATTGTTGTTGTGTTTCACCCGTGTCCTTCTCCCAGTCATCACATGATTTATAGTTTGTGATTGTTTGTTTCTTGGTTGTCTCAATCTTTGTTGTGGAAGATAGTTATTCGTTGAATATCTTGATTGTTCATATCTAAATTTTAAAGAACAGTTTATAGCTTTGTGACCAAAATTAGAGCAGAAAAAACAATAACCATAGAAAAAACCTTTGTACCTTGAAAAAATCTGTCTTCTTTGAGGAGGTCGATTTCTTTCATGCCAGTAACCTTTCTGATCTACAAATTCGGTTCGGGTACTTTTTCTTTCATTCCTTCTTGGTGGCTAACTTTCTTTCTTTGTTTCTGCAGAGTGACTGTTGTCAATGTTTGAGGATTTGACAAACTTGATGGGTTCTGTATTACTTGGATGATCACTACTTGATCCTTCTTCATATCCCAATCCAACTTTCAACTTTGGATTTCTTTGTTGATTTAGAATGGAGGTTAATCCTTCTGAGGATTTAATACTTGGTAGATTTTGGTGATACAATCCCTTAAACTTCTCCATTTCTTTTCTGGTTTTTACTATCTCTTCTTCTAAGGCTTCACAACTGGCTTTCTTCTCTGACAACTATTGTTTTAGTATGTCTTCTATTTTCTTTGCCTCTTCTAATTTCACTTTCAGCGGGGCAAGGTCTTCATCAGGCTATTTACTATCTTTCTCTAATTGTATCAACAATTGTTTCTGCTTTCTGTTCTTAATTCTGAGTCTGTCAATTTCTTCCAGTGCACTGATCAGTTCTCCTTCCATATCAACCACAGCTTCTTAATCATCATCATCACTGCCTATGCTTTTATTATCATAATCCTCTTTGGCCATAAGCATGAATTCATTTTCCTTATCTTCACAGGAAGAGTCACCATCGGTGTCTTCTGAGGAATTGTCATTATTTGCAACCAAACTTTTCTTCTTATTATATTTCTTGTATTTGTACTTATTTTCATCATCAGATTTCTGGTCCTTTTTTTGATGGGGACACTTAGATGCAAAATGACCTATCTTACCACAGTTAAATCATTTGAAGGGCAACTTCTCGTGATATTTTCCTGATCCTTTCTTTAACCTTCTCACAAATTTTACCTCAATATCATCTAATTTTGAATCAGTATTCTTGTCTGCTTTAAAAGATGCTTCTCTAGTACTGGATTTATCTTTATTAATTCTCATTTCATATGAAGTTAGAGTTCCTAGGAGTTGATCAATGGACAGAGTTTTAAGATCACTTATTTCTTCTATTGCAAAAGATTTTGAATTAAATTTATCAAGCAGAGATCTTAAAATCTTCTGAACTAAAAATGGTTCTTCAATCTTCTCACCAAGACCCTTCATGGCATTTACAAGTTATTCAACTCT
>ML778517.1:944317-974247 GCA_009831015.1 Picea engelmannii
ATGGCATTTACAAGTTATTCAACTCTTAAAAAATACTTGCTAATTGTTTCATCTTCATTCATCTTTAGTTGTTCAAATTTCAATCTGTATGTTTGAAGTTTGGCATCTTTTACTTTCTCATTTTCTTCATAACTGCTAATAAGTTTATCCCACATTGCTTTGGCGGTTTCAAGATGCATCACCTTTACAAACTCAACTTTAGCAAGTCCATTCAAGATAGCATTCATTCCCTTAGCATTAAAACTAAAATCTAACTTATTGTCCTTGGAGGCTAGCACAATAGGCTTTGTATATCCAGTCTCTACTACATCCCAAACATCAACACCCAAGGCCATTAAGTATGTTCTCATTCTAATCTTCCAGAAGGCAAAATTTGTTCCATCAAACAGAGGGGGCTTAGTGGTTGAAGTCCCTTCATGACTTGTCATGTTTAATCTTACAAATCTACCTTTGAATAAAAGGAACCTGATCTGATACCAATTGTTGAAATTACTAAGACAACTGAGAGGGGGGGGGGGTGAATCAATTGTTATTGTGCTTAAACAATTTTATGTCTATTAATACATTCTTAATCTTTCTTCAAGTGATCATCAACATTATACAACATATGGACAATAAAAGCGATGAGCATCAGTCACACATAATATGTACAGAGAGACAGATTTTCACGAGGAAACCCATAAACAGAGAAAACCTCTTCCTCTTTGAAATGATAGGCAGTCTTTTAAGTTCTGTACATCATCTATAATTGAGCACCAACTCAATGTGAGGCTTCTACCTCTGTTTTACAAGCTGCAACTTGTTTGAGAGCACTGACTCTCTTGTTTCTCTAGCACCCACTAGAAGGAAGCACCAACTCCCCTAATGTTCCACCACCAACTGGATGGAAGCACCAACTTCCAGTTACACAAGCTCCAACTTGTATAATAGAGAACATTTGTTCTCCCTTGCACCACCCTGCCACCCTGGTTTCTCTGGCTGTAACCAGAAGGAAGATGCAACTCCCTGTGTTCAAGCACCCACTTGAACCTCTGAGGACAACAGTCCTCCCTAGCACCTCCCTTCCACCCTAGATTATGAATATGAAATACGGAAACCAATTGCAGTGATATAGTGTTCAATAACAGCTTACCAGTCTCATCACTGTTCTGCAAGATTTTGCTACTCAGACTTCCTCAATGTTTTCCAGCATGCATCTGCTACTCATTCTGTTCTTCTGCCTTTTGTGCTCTGTGTGCAATTCCCATTCAATGCACCTTTTGTTTCCTATCCATTTCAGCTACTGCACCATCCCTGTACTTCCTCACACATGCATTACTTCACCTCAATAACAACGACCTCATCACTTCTCTGTGCAGTGTTCTTATAGCTTCTATGCACCTTGTGCATGCAATGTACGCAATGCCTCTACCTGCTCACACTGCGTTCATCACCTCCACATCTCGAGTGCTCTGTCTGATTATCATGGTAACCCTTCAGCTTCTCTGGCGATTTTCCCACGCTTTCAGCATCACTAGATGTCATGCTGAGATTCCTCAACCTCTCTAGCAGTTGAGACTCTTCATATTCTCTATCTTAGATGAGCTTATCCTTTCTGTTTTCAGCTATAGACTTTAATCCCCTTCCATCTGTCAATCACCTGTATCAATAATCCTCAATCCACTGGAAGATGCCTTGAGACTCTTCATCTTCTTTGGTGATCATACTCAGTCCTCTTCGAGTACTCTAGTAGAGATCATCATTTGTTTTAGTTGTTACACTGAGAAGCACAAAAGTATCCCTGGGATCTTGTTCAACTTCACCTGCACCGTTGGATTGAATTCATAGAAAGTTGCGTTTACTTCGCCATTTCACACTTCGACATTTCGAGATCCCCGTGGTAAAGATTTCATTACACTCCATGTCATGATCCCTGAAGACGATCTTGGTTGCTATAGCTCTTTTCCTCTATCTCTCACTGATGTGACCAATGGTTGTGACCGAGGTCTACACAAATAAATGTTTTTCACTTTTCTCATTTCGGCATTTTAGGACTTCACATGTCGTGTGGTAGAGTTTCTTGTTATCTCCATATTCCAATTTTTGAAACTCTGAAGTGATTGAACGGCTCACATAACCCCCTGAGATGGACGATTGACGAGATTTTGGAGTTTTACCTTTTGGTGTTTCGGCATTTTGCATTTCGCTATTTCGACATTCTTGTTGTTCAGTGTTCTTGTCACTTCAAAGTCCCGATATCCGAAACTCCAAAATGGAGTTTACATCAGGGTTTCACATTTCACGAATTCGAGAGGTTAGGGAACCCCGTTCCTTTGACTTCCCAGTCAGCGAAATGATGGTCTTTCGCCACATGTCCTATGGACCCAACGATCCAGATCTTATCAAACTTTACAGGCCTTCATCATGCTTGATCAACGGTTCAAATCAATCCTCGATCTGACGACTGAGGATATTTCACGATTTCGCATATCACGAGTTCAGGACTCCTGATGTAATGATCCTTGATATTTCTATCTCCCAATATATGAAATCCCAATAGCCAAAACTCTGAAATGGAGTATCAAACTTTACAGGCCTTCGTCATGCCTGATCAACGGTTCAAATCAATCCTCGATTTGACGGCTGAGGATATTTCACGATCTCGCATATCGCGAGTTCAGGACTCCTATTGTAATGATTCTTGACATTTCTATCTCCCGATATCCAAAATCCTGATAGCCAAAACTCCAAAATGGAGTATCAAAATTTACAAGCCTTCATCATGCCTGATCAACAGTTCAAATCAATCCTCGATCTAACGGCTGAGGATATTTCACGATTTCCCATATCGCAAGTTTGGGACTCCTGTTGTAATGATCCTTGACATTTCTATCTCTCGATATCCGAAATCCCGATAGCCAAATCTCGGAAATGGAGTTTGACCAACACTTTGATCTTGTCATTTGATCATGGTTGCACTACTGGTCTTCCTGAACTTATCTTATGTTCCTGTTTTTCCATCGAAGCCATAAATGACAGGAATACTCTGATCTTGCCATCAATGACAAGAATACTCTTCTTGCTAAACATGCCAACCATCATCCTCTGCCTTGTGTCTGAAAACATGCCAACAGTCCTCGTATTCCCTCTATTTCCTTTTTAATGACTGACATCTTTCTAAAACTTAGTTGCATTTAATTTAGGAAATTTATTTAGTTATACTAGACTAGATTCCTTTCTATGCTTCCACATTCCTTTTTACATTTATTTCGTTTCTTATCTTAGTTCCAATTTGGTATTCTTTTTCACATATGTATACAATTAAATCTTTAGATATAAATTTTTACTCTTGCAATTCCTAACATGATTTTTCTTCATCCTTGACCATTTATTAAATTTATAATTTAATTTATTTAGACTTCTTACCCACTTTAAACTTAGGCTCAAATTTTTAACTTTTTTACCTTTCTCTTTCTGATTGTTTCTATGTGGGAAACACTATCAGTTGGAAATGGGTTCGACATCTTGGATTGAGGAGTAGGGGCTACATTTAGCTACAAATTTGCAGAGGCAATGAATTTGTCCCAAGCCATGTTTCTTTTCTTCAATTCCTCCATTACAAGAATCCTAATCAACCCTGAGTGGAAAAAACTGGTGTCCATAGCCTTGGACTTGGCTTGGACCGTATCATCCATTTTTCCCATACTCCTAAACAGATAGACAGGGATGTTCATTAAGTCCTTGCCTGTGAAGTGGAGCAAAATACTAATGTGATATTGGTAGATCATTTTGAATCTTCCCTCACAGGTAAAATATCTTTGGATGACTTTCAATATCTTGTCAAATCCCTAAACCAAGTGGCTCCTAGGCACTCCCTTAGATAGGTTATCTCCCTAATGTTCTAGTTTGAGGAACTCTTTAGAAAAGGTTGCATTAAGAGTCATTGATTTAAGCCACCTTTCACCAGTGTTGCATATCTCAGTGGTTGCTACAATGGCGGCATCAGATACTTCAAGTTCAAGGGTTCCAACCTTATTTTTAGTGCCATGAAAGTTTAAGGAAAACTCCCTGGATACCTCAAGGTGTCCCCTCTGCATTTTCTAACAGAAATTTAGAAAACCAACATTATGGAAGACCTCTCTAATCAGAGGTTCAACATAAAAAAAGTACATATCAGAAGGCTCAATCCTGACTACACTCCCACCCTTGTGAGACTTCTTCTGTTAAGGTGTATCCATTTGCTATAAACAAGAGACAAAACACTTCAATGATCTAAGAGGTATGGGAGGCCAAACAAGGATAAAGTTCTTTAGGGTTTGAATGATGGTCTTTTTAAAGATGGATTCTTTAAGGATTCAGGGTTTTTCTTCAATTTGAATTCAAAGATAATGAAAGAGAAATATGATGGCTTAAGAAGAGGGAAAAAACCCTTCAGAGAAAGGATACACAAGGAGGCATCATTGTCGGAATCTTTAAGCTAACATTAAACCACCATGCAGGGTCATCCTCATTTTAATAGAAAGGCTCTTAAACTTTTCAATGTAAACAGACTTTAAATGGGAAATATCAAATGACACTATAAAGGAAAAGAGTTTATGCAGTCTGTATGAGTAGAGGTTAATGATATTTATTTTGATGCACAGTTCGCAACACTGGAACAGGGGATCTGTAATGCAGTTCATAGCAGTTTCTCTATCATAGACAATAAAGGCCAAGTAATAGATCATCATGACAGCTCTGATAGCAGGGTTTGTTCAATTGCAGTGGAATATACTGACAATACTATAGATAGTGGATAATTTAGTGATAGCATAGGTAAAGGGGTCAATTGGTAAAGGGAACCACAATTTGCAGTGCCAGGTGCTACGAAAATTTAGCAGAACCTTAAATTGATCTTCAACAGAGCTCAAACGACTCAAGGAGTACTTGGACATCATGGCTTGACTATAGATGAGCTTCAGAGAGCATGAAACTTCATGCAACCATTCTATCCTTCAATTCACCTCTGTCAGGAAGTATGTAGCATAATCTGCAACGCTTGTTTCGACTAGGAGTTTCTGCAGTGTCGAATTAGGAGCAGAATTCAAACTTTGATCAAATAGTTAGAAAGGTTTAATAAACAAATCTCAATTATTCCCTTTTAAAACATGGATGATGAAAAAAATGATATTGACTTGACACCATCTTCATAAATTCAATAATGATAAAGTGGAAGAGTGTACTTAATATGCGCTATGAAAAATATTGATGAGTTGGCAGTGTACTAGAAGGAGTTTTATTTGACCTTTTAAAGGATAGAGGGATAGAGTGGAGGGGTTTAAGTGCATAGTGGAGATAGTGACATGTCATAATAATGGTGGCATGGGGTGATAGTGATGTTTGTCTAATCATGTGATGAAATGAAGGTATAAACCAAAGAAAATGAACCAAGGGTATAAACCATAGGTATGGGTCAAATGTATGGGCCAACCTCCAATATTTCATTTATTTTGAGCTAATTCCTAAGAAAACCATAAGGAGAAAATCAAAAGAAAACTTAAAAAGACAAATGGATAAAAATTAAAAACCTAAGGATGAATTTGACCCATGACAACTTCATGTGATAACACATCCCCAACTGCGGATTTATGCATCGAACAACAGATCTCTGCAACATCAAGATGTCGTAATATGTCTCTATCCTGAAGAAAAAAAAATTAAACCACAATTTTCTTCCAAGGAAAGTGCTCTGATACCACTTCTAACGTACTAAATCTAAAATAATAGCTGAAAAATAAATATTTCAGAGAATAACAACGAAACAACATAGTAGATGAGACCACGGTACCAAAATAATGCATTTATTGATAGGAAAGAAAGTTCACTTTCCTCTTCGAGGGGGAAACCTCTAGTAGAGAAATGCTCTATTACAATAATTCTCAAGACAAAAATTCTTGTACACTCTACTCCTATTTATACTAAATCTATCTCCCCAAAAGAACAATCTAGAGGAAGATCCTTCTAGAAGTGAAACCTTCTATTAGGTATTCTTTCATTTGAATTTTTCTTCCTTATTTCTAGGCCTTATTAATAGTGGCCTTTGTTACATGGAAATATATTATTCTGCCTACGTGAAGAGTTAGGCAGGTTAGGTCCCTAATAGAGACATGTAGTCTTGTTATACATGTAATAAGGGCTTTTTTGGCCCCTGTTTAGAATTTGGCCTACTTTATACTCAAATTCCAAGATTTCACAATGAATTCAATGGTAAACTCCTTTTCTACATTTGAGCAGTGGAATTAAAGAGATTTCAATACATTGTGTTTTTGTAAGTCAATATTGTATTGTAAATTTGGAATTTTGAGATGATGAAGAATAATCATGCTATTTAAAGGGACTTTGAAGATGCAATGACGTATGTCATTTACATATCTAATTTGAGTTCTTCTATTTTCGGTTTTGTCATGTCATTTACAGTTCAATTTATTCATCAGTTTATGGGTTTATGGACAAGTAATACATTCATATGATATTGTTCAAATAGTCAAGCAATCTTCATTTTCCCAAATCTGGTTGGATGATTATGTGTATTTAAGAAATATTTACATCTAAAGTTTTTTCCAGCCAAATTGATATCAAAGTTTGTTGATTTTTTGGTTCAAGTTAGTATCAGAACTCGTTTGGTATTTTCATATCACAAAGGGTGGGGATTCATAGTGGAGTGAAGAAACAAGAAGTATACAAGAATATGAGAGAATTTTACTTCCATTGTCTTATGAAAAACTTGAAATATGACTAATTGTTGGTGGGCGGATGGATGAAATAACAAGAAAAAATTGGAGTGATGAGGTAGACTACAGTTCTGCAGTCAAACTTTAAGCATTGAAATGTGGAGTAGATGCATAAAGTCTTCAGAAATCATCTAAGTATCAATAAATGAGTGGACAAAGAAATGAAAATAAAATTTTCAAGATATGATAAGAACTTCACTTACGCGGTTGAAGATTGTTGTAATGAACTGGGAGCACTTGGAAATTTGAAGTAATCCTAAGTGCTAAAAAGTGGATGGACATAAATGTGGATACAAGTGAAGAAAAAAATTATGTAGTCATGAGTCTTCCATTCCACGAGAAACATGAAGAAAAAACTAAGTGTTCGTATAATTTGTAGGAAACAAAATATGGCAATGCAATTTGGGGTACAAGGAAATCAAAATAAGATTTATAACTCTGTTGTGGATAAAAAAATTCAAAATATGGAAGTATAATGCAAGAGAAAGAGAAAATAACTTAGAAAAATTTAGGGTCACCAACTCACTCCAACTATGGAATAGTAACCCCTTATTGGATACTAAGAATCCAAAATCTCTTTCATTGGGCATGGAGTTAGTGTAAAAATGGAAAGCAAACATGGGAGAAAATTTACAAGGAAAAATGAACTAAAATTGTTTATAGAAAATATAAGAGAAATATTGATTAGGAAAAGAAACTCTTAAGGTGTTGGCCATTGACTGGAAACAAAGGTATTGTCCCCTTCATATCTTTGAGCAGATAAGAATTAAAACCTAATATATTTTCAATAACATAGGGTCCAATCCATAACACTTCAAATTTTGTGTGTAAGGAAGGATTTTCATTTTTTTTGTTCCATAGCAATACCAGTTTCCCCTTTCGAAAATATTTCGTTGTTGTACTCTAATCAAAATACGTTTTGATTATTTATTTTCTTTGGATCATTTTATTGAATGCTTCAGCTCGTTCTTCCTCTATTTTCATTAGTTGATTGCATCTTATGTGTAAAGGATAAATTTCCTCTATATCTTCAATGTTCACAACATATGTCAAGGAATTTAGTTCTAGAATTATAGGAATTCTTTCTTCTTTACAATACACTGGTGTATATGGGGAGTTTCCAATGCTATCATTTGGTGTTAATATACTTTCCTATAATACATATTATAATTTCAAATGCCAATTTCGTTGATTAAGATCAATAGTTTTCTTGAAAATTTGGATCAAATTCTTATTAGTAGATTCAACCAAACCATTTCCTTGTAGATAATAGTTTGAATCTTTTCCCATCACAATAAGTTCCAAATTGATCACATTCCTTTCCTTTCTTCCCTCATAATTCATCCAGATATATTTTATTTTTCATATGGAAAATATAACTAAATTTTGATTGCTTCCTCTCTTTTTTTCTGTTCTTTCACCGCCCCTACTCTGTTCCAGTCCTGTTCCTACTCTTTCTATCTACATTCCTTATTTTATGGTCCACAAGAGAAAATCTCAATCCAATCTTGGGAAAACACATTTTATTTTCCAAACACTATTAAAGACTATTTATTTTTTGATAAAACTCTAGAGAGATACTTCAGAGTTAATTTTAATTGTATCTTTGAACTCTTTTACTCTTTCAAATCTTGTTTTAATTTTAATGAAAAGACTCATTTAAAGTTGTACAAAAAAATATTTGATAGGAGCAATTTCAAATATCTTTTAATCAAATGCTCAAAGTTCAAATATACAATTAAAACTAACCCCGAAGTAGCTCTATGGATTTTTCTCGAAAAATAAATAGTCTATAGTAATATTTGGAAAATAAAAGGCATTCATCCAAGATTGGACTGAGATTTGCTCCGGTGGACCATCAAATAAGAAATGTAAATAAAAATAGTGGGAACAATACTGGAACAAATCATGGGTGATGCAAGACCTGAAAAGAGAAGATGAAGTGATCAGAAGTTGGTTGTATTTTCCTTATGACAGATAAAATATAACTGGATGAACTTTGAGGGAAGAAAGGAAAGGAATGTGATCAATTTGGAAATTGTTGTGATAGAATCTCTCGATCATTTTTTATCTTATAGTTTTTCTCCTTTACATATAATATACAATCAACTGATGAAACTAGAGTAAAAAAGAGCTGAAGCATTAAATAAAATGAGCCAAACACAACAAATCATCAAAAATTATTTTTATCAGAGTACAACAGTGAAATATTTTCAAAAGGGGAAACTGGTATTACTATGGAACAAACAAATGGAAAATCCTTCCTTACATACACAATTCAAAGTGTTATGGATTGTCCCCTATGTTATTGAAAAGATATTGGGTTTTAATTCTTATTTTCTCAAAGAGATGAAGGGGACAATACAGGTGTTGCCAATGAATGGCCAACACCTTAAGAGTTTCTTTGCATAAACAATCTTTCTCTTGTATGTACATAGCTTTACTTATTTTTTCCCTGTAATTTTTCTCTCACATTTTATTTCCTTTTATTACACTGACTCCATGCCCAATGAACAATATTAAGTATTATTAGTATCACATAGGGGGTTACTATCATACAGTTGGAGCCAGTTATTGACCTTAAAATGTTCTAAGTTATTTTATCTTTCTCTTGTATTATACTTCCATACTTTGAAAAATTTATCCACAACAGAGTGAGAAATCTTATTTTAATTTATGCTTTCCCAAAATTGCACTACCATATTCTGCTACCTACAAATTGTACCAAAAATTATTTTTTTCTTCTTGTTTCTTATGAAATGGCGGACTCACGGCTACATAAATTTGTATTCACTTGTATCCACATTTATGTTTGTCCACTTTTAAGTACTTAGTATTATTTTGAATTTCCAAGTGCTCCTAGTTATTTAAAATAATCTTCAATCGAAGAAGAGAGGTTCTTATCATATCTCAAAAACTTTCTTTTCATTTATCCATCCTCCCGCTTATTGATGCTTAGCCGATTTCTCAAGAATTTATGCATCTACTCAACGTTTCAGTACTTAAAGATTGATTGTGAATGCAAATTTTTCTTCACCACTACAAAATTTTCTTTTTATTCCATTTGTCCACCCACCAACACTTACTGATATTTCAAGTTTCTCCTAAGACCACATAAGAAAAATTCTCTCATATTCTTGTATACTTCTTGTTTCTTCGCTTCGTTGTGAATCCCCACCCTTTGTCACATTAGCCAAAAAGTATTTAATGTTTACCTCATGTGAAATGACAAATGGTTAATACATAAGGACCATTATTAATGACATATTCTTCGAGACCATTCTCATAAATTGAAAATTAAGTTTTCTAAATCACTCTTTGAAATAAGAAATATGGTGGTTAATACGAAGAAAAATCATTTGGTAAGTACAAAAAGATTGTTCATCCTTCATCAACTCCTGAGAAAGATGGAAAGAAAACATGAGATTGTCTGTGGAAATATGTTCAAGACATTTTCATGGGAAGACACCAAAAACACTTGTTCAAGGGCTTATAGATATTATTCTTCGTTGCCACCTAAAGAAAATAACAACAATGATTTCTGAGTGTCTGGAATTGGGAATGAAGGATGTGTCTCGAAGGTATTTGATGCAAAATATTTATTAATATGGTGCATGGATAATTTCAAAAATGATCAAGGAACTATCAAGTTAAATGGAAAATCCTTTATTTCATTATTGCCAACAACGTTCACTGAAATTCTCAAACTACTGAAACCTACAACAATATTCAAAGCTGAGAAGGCCAAATATTTCATAAAAGCTAAAAATGGTGGTAGATATTTGTTTCCTCAATGTTTCAAAGACCCAACCATAATCCCATAAGATTTATCTACAATTCAGATCATTTTATTTAAGAGGCATTATAAAGAAATGGCTTAGTTGCTAGCTACAGTATTGGTAATGGAATCAACTGCAACTATCACACACCTAGCTCTTTATATCTTGTATTATTCTGTTAATTGAAAAGGATTTTTGATTGGTACACAATTATATCCGATGAGATTTCATTCCAGCTGACGCAGGCATGCTCCTCACCCAGGGCACATTCGCTCCCACAGGACCTTCTTCTCCTCGGCCTGAAGAACTCAAAGGTTCTTCTATTTCCCTATCGGGAAATCTGCACCCACAGTAATCTTCTTCCGAGGTTAGCCAAACCTCGCTATCTCACGAGTTCGTGACTCAAGTCTCCAAACTCTTCCTTTCAAATCTTGCGATACCCAATCTGTGATATGGGTATAGCTCCTTCCACATGCAACCGTGGGCTAGGCTTAATTGTTAGCGCCCCTCGCAATCTCGCAACCTCGCGACCTCGCCGATTGAACCGTCACGTTTTCACCCTCCAAGTTCATGAGTACCCGAGATGCGCAGTCCCACCTTATACTCTGTCATGTGTCCACAAGAATCTCAGCCCCTCGGTACTTCGCGACTCAGTGTCCACACGAGTCTCGGCTCCTCGACACTTCGTGACTCGCAAATCCCTTGTGATACCTGTATTCCACTTGCGCTCCTCTATGGCCCACACTACTCCAGATATCGGGATATCACTGTCTCGCGACCTCGCGATCCTCGTAAACAAACTCTCGAACCTTTTCTTGTGAGGTCTCGAGATACGATCCCTCGCGTAGATCCAACGGTCCTCCCACGATCTGGATCCAATGGCTATCCTTCCCTTGCTACTCGCGGCCTCGCGACTTTGCACACCCAATACTTAGAGCTTTACCCTGCGAGCTCCCGAGTTCGCGAGATCTCTGATCTTTGCCACCTGTCCCCTCAGATGGACGGTTCTTAGCCTTCTCGCCACTTCGCCACTCGCAACGCTAAAGGGTTTCCTCTTCGGTCCTCCAATACCTGAGTATGCGAGATGACGATCTCCTTACATGCGTCCTCCTAAACGAACAGTTCTAACTTATAGGGATATCGCGTCTCGCGATCTCACTGCTCTTTCTCCACAACTTTCGGGGCTTCAATTCCCGAGTCCCCGATACACGATACCATGTGTAGATCTGACGACTCCTATGACTCTGAATCAACAGCTCTGCCTCTCCTGAGCTTCAGACTCTTTAGATCCTCGTGCCGTAACCTCCTTGCACCTCTGCAAGATCTAACGATCCTCAAAATCTCATGAAATCTCCTTAGGAGATTTTGACCATCCGATCTTCCTCGTGAAATCCGCAAAATGAAAGAAGTATCTCCTCACGAGATTCTTTCACCACTTCGTTAACCTGCGATGCTTCTTTCTAACCTCATGTCACACTGACCTACGCTGATCTTCAGTGACTTAGAAGCCTATCCTTCCTAAGCTCTGCTAAGTCACTTCGACCTCAACGAGGTTCTTTGCACACACTCCTTGCGGAAAGTCTGCGAACACTTCAACCGTTCGAGCTTCCTTGACTCTGCGTATACCCGTAGCAGCAGTCCTTCAACACTTATGCTTAGTTTCACGACTGAGACTTCCTTCCTTAGCCTACCCACTCCTTGCACGGCTCCAAAAAATCACTTTCACTTCTGAGTGTTTGAGAACAAGAGTTTAACTCCCGAGCCTTCTGTCAATGCACTCCTTGCGGACGACTTCAACTACACTCCTTGCAGGAATCCTTGCTCACAAGAGAAAACAATTGTAACTCACCTCTCTTCCTCTCAGATTTCAATCTCGACACATGAAATCATACACTCAACATAATAACAAGTGCGTAACAGGAAGTAATATTCATAAGCAGAGCATTCAACACACATACATAGAGAATAACACAACAACCATGAATCTGAATCAACTTCTTCTATTAATTCAAGATCTGTACATGGGTGTCTTCTACAACTCTTCTGCTATTCTCCTATGCTCTAGACTCTTCGTCCTCCTATTTCTCTAATCTCTAATGTTACAATGATACAAATGAGGGTGTCTATATTTGGTTTTCCCTCTATCTTCTAGAACTGTCTAATCTAGGAATTCAATTCTATCTACCTGCAACTACTACTATAAATGCCTCCATCTACTTCAGAGGAGAGTGTATGGCTCGAGGTTTGATTACATTCTTACCAAGGCACCTAAATTAAATGATCTCATTTATATTCAACACATCAACTTCAAGAGAAAATTTAAAAATTCAAAAGCTTGCGCTGGACGTCTTCCAGATGTCTTCTGCTTCCACGTTGGTTTTGCTTGTCATGAGGGATGCTCCTGCATCATACTCCCTCACTTGAAAATTTGCATGGGCTCATGTCAATGAGCTCCTGCACAGTATGTCCATGCTTTAAAATTTCTTCTTCAGTCTCCCAGCTGGCATCTTCAACTGGGTGTCCTTTCCACTTGACTAAATATTCAAAGTATTCTTTCTTTCTGTTTTTCTTACCCACTCTTTTATTCAGTATCTGCTCCATCTGTGGATTTTCTACAACTAGAATCTTCTTCTGCCACTGGACCTCTGGTTGATCATAACCTTCTACTCCTGCTTCATCATCTTTATATGGATATAAATCTGAAACATTAAATATCGGAGATATTCCAATGTCCTCTGGTAACTCAATTTCATAAGCATTCTGTCCCATTTTCTTCAAGACCCTACATGGCCCAATTTTCTTCATCTTCAGCTTATTGTATGTTCCTCTCGGGATCCTTTTCTTCCCCAAATGTGCCAAAACCAGATCACCAACTTCAAACTGAAGTTGTCTCCGATGCTGATCTGCTCTGCGCTTGTACTCCTGACTTAACTTTAATAATCGCTCCTTCACCTGAATGTGAAGTTCCTTCAGCACTTCAGCGAATTCTCCTGCACTAGCACTGCTAGTATCAGTCTGTTCTAAATCCCTGAGTTTAGAAACTCCTCTTGGTTGCATTCCATATACAATTTGAAATGGACTTTTTCCTGTGCTCCTGTTCACTGAATCAT
Organism: Picea engelmannii; assembly: GCA_009831015.1. Classification (NCBI taxonomy): domain Eukaryota; kingdom Viridiplantae; phylum Streptophyta; class Pinopsida; order Pinales; family Pinaceae; genus Picea; species Picea engelmannii. The sequence continues at coordinate 957,956 of ML778517.1, forward strand.
TGTAAGCAAACTCTGCTTGCAGTAGTATGCTATCCCAGCTGCTATGGTGCTCTGTCACCAAGCTCCTCAACAAGTCTCCCAGACTTATATTGACCACCTCTGTCTACCCATCCGTTTGAGGGTGATAAGCAGAACTAAACATCAAATTAGTCCCCAGCTTCTTCCACATTGTTCTCCAGAAATGCCTTATGAATTTTTTGTCTTTGTCTGAGACTATGCTTTTCGGCAATCCATGAAGTCTTACAACCTCTTTGAAAAACAAATTTGCGATGTGAGTCACATCGCTGGTATTCTGGAATGGAATGAAGTGTGCCATCTTAGAAAACCTATCAACTACCACAAAGATTGAATCAACACCTCTTTGTGTCCTCGACAATCCCAATATGAAATCTATGCTAATTTCATCCCACAACCTCTTAGGTATGGGTAGTGGTTGATAAAATCCTGCATTCTGCTTCCTTCCCTTTGAATGCTGGAAAATTATGCATATATCCACAAACTTCTTGACTTCAGACCGCATCCCTGGCCAAAAGTATGACTCACTTAGCTTTGCAAATGTCTTATCATGGCCAAAATGTCCAGCCAATCCTCCACTGTGCTTCTCTTTCAACAAGTTCTCCCTCATGGAGCAATTCGGAATACACAGTTGATTGCCTTTGAATAGCAATCCATCCTAGATCACATACTCTATCCACTGGCTTCTGTCTCTGAGATCTGGATTCTCATCTGCTTCATAAGCCTCTGCAAAATCTGCATCACCTGCATACATGTCCTTCAGATCATCAAAGCCTAAAGTCTTGACCTTGAACTCCTACAGCATCAAACACTTCCTACTCAAAGCATCAACAACTTTGTTAGCAGTACCAGAAATATGCTTTATTATAAAAGTGAAATTCTGCATGTATTCTACCCATTTAACATGCCTCTGATTCAACTTTTCTTGTTGAGTTACATACTGCAATGCGTGGTTATCACTATATAAAACAAATTCCTTCGGAATCAAATAGTGCCTCCATTTCTTCAATGTCTGTATGATGGCATAGAATTCCTTATCATATGTGGAGTATTTCTCTTTTGCCTCATTCAGCTTCTCGCTGAAATATGCAATTGGCCTATCTTCCTGACTCAAGACCGCTCCTATGGCAAACCCATTTGCATCACATTTTACCTGGAATGTTTTTCAAAAATCCGACAACACCAACACCGATTGCTCTGTGATCTTACGCTTCAACAGATTGAAGCTTTTCTCAGCCTATTCAGTCCAATGAAAATATTTATGTCTTTTCCTGACTGTATCCATCATTGTTGCGCTAATTCCACTGAAATTCCTGATGAATTTTCTGTAGAAACTAGCCAGTCCATGAAAAATTCTCACCTCAAAAACATTTCTTGGTGATGGCCAATTCTTTATTACCTCCACTTTACTTGGATCCATCTTCAATTCATTTGCAGATATGACAAACCCCAAATAAATGAGTTCTGTCTTCATAAATGAATATTTCATCATATTTATCAACAGCTTCTCCTGTTGTAGTCTCTTCATCACAATAGCCAAATGCTTCAAATGTTCATCCTTTGTCTTGTTGAAAACCAATATGTCATCCAGATACACGATGACAAATTTCCCAATGAAATCCTTCAGGAGCTCATTCATCAACCTCATAAAGGTACTTGGTGCATTCGTCAAACCAAACGGCATGACTAGCCATTCGTACAGCCCTTCGTTGGTTTTGAAGGCTGTCTTCCACTCATTGCCTTCCCTCATGTTAATTTGATGGTATCCGCTTTTCAAATCGACCTTTGAAAAAAAATTGGCTCCACTTAAACATTCCATCAAGTCGTCCATTCTTGGCAATGGGAACCTATACCTGATGGTGATCTTGTTAATGTCTCTAGAATCGGTGCACATTCTCCAGCCTCCATCTTTCTTTGGGCTGATTACCATTGGAACGACACACAGACTCAAACTTTCCCTGACCAATCCCTTGTCCAATAACTCATGGACCTTCTTCTTAACCTCCTCGTTCTCCTGTGGCATCAATCTATACGCGGCTTTGTTTGGCAAACTAGCTCTTGGTATGAAGTCTATATGGTGACTTACGCTCCTCATTGGTGGAAACGAACGAGGTAATTTGTCCACCACGATATAAATGAAATATTCAAGTAGTTCCTGAATTTCTTCCAAAAAATCATCCACTCTTGTGTTGGTTAAAATGATTTTGGGTTTTCTGACCACAAAGAATTGTGGATCTTCTTTCTTCTTAACTTCTGTAAGAAGCTCCTTCCCACCCATGAGAAGTATTGTGTTGTTTACCTCTGGCTTCACTTCTTTATCCTCAATTGGACACAACATATGAGTTCTTCCATTCTTCTTCAGGGTATATGTATTCATCCTCCCATCATGAATTACATTTCTATCATATTGCCATGGTCTACCCAACAATAAGTGACAGACATCCATAGGAATGACATCACATAAAATTTTATCATTATAGCCTCCTATCTTAATGTCAAGTAAGCATTGTTTAGTGACATTTACCTGATGTCCCTTTTGTAGCCATGAAACTTTGTATGGCCTTGGGTGATCAGTTGTCTCCAGCTCCAGCTTTTCTACCATCTTGGTTGAAACGAGGTTATCGATGCTTCCACTGTCCATGATGACTTTGCATACTCTATCCTTGGTCTTGCAAGCAGTCCTAAAAAGACTGTTCCTTTGTGATGGATTCTCCATCTCCTTCTCCGGCGTCAAAAGGAATTTCTGCATCACTAGCGATCTTCTACCTTCAGCGTACTCTGCCTCAATATCTAGCCTCTGTGCCTCGGCGATGTGAGCTTCTCCAGTTTCTTTCTTTTTCTATGGACACTCGAATGACTTGTGTCCATTCTTTCCACATGTGAAGCATGTGATTACTCCACCTCTTCCTCTTCCTCTACCTCTAGTACGAGGAAACCTATTATTATCAGCATATCCTCCTCTCTGCTCAGTATGCTGCTCTTTTTGTTCAGCATATCGCCCTCTTGGTGAAGTTCCACCTCTTTCTGTCTGAGTCTGAGGTTTCTTCCATTCCTCCTTGGGCTTCTGATATTTATCTTGGGAAACCAATTTTCCTTTAGGATGACTCCTGCCTCTACCTCTCTGACTTTGTTTATGGCTCAGCTTCTCCTCAGCTTTCAGAGCCAATTGGTAAGCATCGTCCACAGTCTAGATGGTTGCCAAATTTAATTCATCCTAAATTTCATACCTCAGGCCATTCATATACCTGGCCACCTTTTTGTCATTGCTTTCGTGATGACCTGCCCTAATATTCAATCTGTAAAATTCCTCAGTATACTCCTTCACTGTCATCAGCTTTTGTCTCAGGTTCTGCATCCTCCTGAACAGAGAAATTTGATAGTCCCTGGGAATAAATTTTGCCTTCATTTTTGCAATCATCCTGTCCTAGCTCTTTATCTTCTTCTTTCCTTGACAATTCCTGTCAGCTTGCAGTTCATCCCACCACAAGGCTGCATGTCCTTTCAATCTAGTGATGGCATGTATGACCCTTTTATCATCTTCAATATCCTCATAATTGAAGTAAGTGTCAAGAGCTCTAATCCAGTCTAGCAATTCTTTCGCATCCAAACTCCCTTCATAAGCTGGAATGTCCACTTTTGTTTTCAAACTCATCCGAGCGATAGCCTTAATCAAACGCTCATTGGCCGAGTCTTCCACTGAAATTTCTTCTTCTTCATGCCCAGCATCACCTTCATCCTCAGACTCACTGATATCTCCTACATTAGCTTTGCGCCTCTATGATGTCTCCATGTCCTCCATTCTGGCACGAAGATTACACACTTCTGTCTCCATGTCTGGATTCTGTACTTTCCTACCTCTTTCTCTGGACATTTCTCTTTCCCTAGACAATTCCCTTTCCTCCTCGAGATCGGGTGATTGTCTACCTCTTCAACTTGGTGACATGGTGAATTTTCTCTGTCCTCTACTATAGAAAGAAAAGAAACTTTTCTACACTCTGATACCACTCTGACGTAGGTGCGCTCCTTTCCCAGGGTACGTTCGCTCCCATAGGACCTTCTTCTCCTCAGCCCAAAGAACTCGAAGGTTCTTCTATTTCCCTATCTGGAAATCTGCACCCACAGTAATCTTCTTCCGAGGTCATCCAAACCTCACTATCTCGCGAGTTCGTGACTCAAGTATCCAAATTCTTCCTTTCAAATCTTGCGATACCCGATCTATGATATGAGTATAGCTCCTTCCACATGCAACCATGGGCTAGGCTTAATTGTTAGCGCCCCTCACAATCTCGCAACCTTGCGACCTCACCGGTTGAACCGTCACGTTTTCACCCTCCAAGTTCATGAGTACCCGAGATGCGCGGTCCCACCTTATACTCTGTCACATGTCCACAAGAATCTTGGCCCCTCGAAACTTCATGACTTAGAGTCCACACGAGTCTCGGCTCCTTGGCACTTCGCGACTCGCGAATCCCTTATGACACATGTATTCCACTCGTGCTCCTCTATGGCCCACACTGCTCCAACTGTTGGGATATCGATGTCTCGCGACCTCGCGATCCCTGTAACCAAACTCTTGAACCTTTTCTTGCGAGGTCCCAAGATACGATCCCTCGCGCAGATCCAATGGTCCTCCCGCGATCCGGATCCAACGGCTATCCTTCCCTTGCTACTCGCAGCCTTGCGACTTTGCACACCGAATATTTAAACCTTTACCCTGCGAACTCCCAAGTTCACGAGATCTCCGATCTCTGCCACCTGTCCCCTCAAATGGACGGTTCTTAGCCTTCTCACCACTTTGCAACTTGCAACACTAAAGGGTTTCCTCTTCGGTCCTCCAATACCCGAGTATGCGAGATGAGGATCTCCTTACACGCGTCCTCCTCAACGAATGGTTCTGATCTTATAGGGATATCACGTCTCACGATCTCGCTGCTCTTGCTCCACAACTTTCAGGACTTCAACTCCCGAGTCCCCGATACACGATACCACGTGTAGATCTGACGACTCCTATGACTCTGAATCAACAGCTCTGCCTCTCCTGAGCTTCAAACTCTTCAGATCCTCATGTCGTAACCTCCTTGCACCTCTACAAGATATAATGATCCTCAGAATCTTGTGAAATCTCCTTAGGAGATTTCGACCGTCCGATCTTCCTCGTGAAATACGCGAAATAAAAGAAGTATCTCCTCACGAGATTCTTTCGCCACTTCATTAACCTGCGATTCTTCTTTCTGACTTCATGTCACACTGACCTACACTGATCTTTAGCGACTCAGAAGCCTATCCTTCCTGAGCTCTGCTAAGTCACTTTGACCTCAACGAGGTTCTTTGCACACACTCCTTGTGGCAAGCCTACGAACACTTCAACCGTTCGACCTTCCTTGACTCTACGTATACCCGTAGCAGCAGTCCTTCAACACTTCTGCTCAGTTTCATGATTGAGACTTCCTTCCTTAGCCTGCACACTCCTTGCACAGCTCCAACAACTCACTTTCACTTCTGAGTGTTTGAGAACAAGAGTTTAACTCCCGAGCCTTCTGTCAACACACTCCTTGCAGATGACTTCAACTGCACTCCTTGCAGGAATCCTTGCTCACAAGAGAAAACAATTGTAACTCACCTCTCTTCCTCTTAGATTTCAATCTTGACACATGAAATCATACACTCATCATAATAACAAATGCGTAACAGGAAGTAATATTCATAAGCAGAGCATTCAACACACATACACAGAGAATAACACAACAACCATGAATCTGAATCAACTTCTTCTATTAATCCAAGATCTATACATGGGTGTCTTCTACAACTCTTCTGATATTCTCCTATGCTCTAGACTCTTCCTCCTCCTGTTGCTCTAATCTCTAATGTTACAATGATACAAATTAGGGAGTCTATATTCGGTTTTCCCTCTTCCTTCAAGAACTGTCTAATCTAGGAATTCAATTCTATCTACCTGCAACTACTACTATAAATGCATCCATCTACTTCAGACGAGAGTGTATGGCTCAAGGTTTGATTACATTCTTACCAAGGCACCTAAATTAAATGATCTCATTTATATTCAGCGCATCAACTTCAAGAGAAAATTTAAAAATTCAAAAGCTTGCACTGGACGTCTTCCAGCTGGCTTCTGCTTCCACATTGGTTTTGCTTGTCGTGAGGGATGCTCCTGCATCACCAGCTCTAAAATTTCAAAAAAATAAGAATTTATACATGTATTTGTACCAGGTCTTCTCCATTGTCTATTGTCATGTATTTAAAGGACTGAATCTAGCAAGACAAGTTGATGTTGAAGTAGACCCAGTACATATTTGGTATCCTGCTCCCTGGAAACAAAAATTAATGTATCACTTTTATGAAGTCTATGATTATTTCCTTTTGGCTTTCAAAAACATTATGTTCGGGAATAATACCTAAAGGTTTTCATTGGAGGAACCAACCTTTTTAAACAAAAAGGGGAAAAATTGAGTCAAATGAACGATACTATATAATTCGAGTATATTGCTCCCGGGAGTCCCCAAATTATCTACCATTTTATGTCTATAATAAAATATTCATGATACAATTCTGCAGACAATACAAATTATGGGAAAATTTGTTTCTTCAAAGAAAGAAAAAACAATTTATTGGATTTCCATGGAAATTCGGTGAAATCACATTGAGAAGTGCCACTAAAATTGGTGAATTTGCAACTCAATTTGACCAATATAATTTGAATATGGAAGATTTATTAAAATGGTTTGACCCTCAACAGATCTTCATGGACCACATGGTTTCAAAAGGCTTCATTGTATAATATATAAACACATATATATGGAGAAGAAAGCGAGGAAAACATTTCTCAAGAAGTATTCATTGGAGACCTTGACACAATTGTTAGCACGAATGAATCCCATAGACAATATGGAAAGATCATGAATGAAAGAAGTTTTAATTATCATATATCTTCCCAAAAAAGAGGTAACCCAGAAAAAATCCCCAAATCATTACTCAGGACAAAAAGTAATCTTTGGTTTGAAATTTAGGTGATGACGATGATCCTCATCATCCCAAAAAAAATATTGAAAAACCACACAAGTTTCCTATAACCAAAAAAAGGATAATATAGAATAATCAACAAGAAATGGAGAAATACATACCTGGTGAAGATATTCTTCATGAAAATATCGAGTTTGATGTAAATATTGAATAGATAGAGTTTCTCGATGATGAGAAAAGGATCCAACCTAGTGACAAATTGGTAATTCAAGAACCTATATTTTATGAGGAATAATCTGTGACCCTTGTTGGAATAGGAAATTTTGGGAGTTAAGTGCAATAAGTGAGGAAGAATGGACCAAAGGAATCACCACACGCCATAAAATAAGGAAGATCAATGTTAGGAATGGTTGGATCGAAGATCAATTGCACAGAAGGCAGTTAGAAAGTGGAAAAGTGGAGTCCACTTAGAGTTAGGGTTTTTGAGTCATAATGTAAGGGTTTTTACCCATTTTGTAGTATAAATAGAAGATGTATGAGGTAGATTGAGGTGTCCCTTTTTGAGAGAGAAGAACCTACTTTTGGAGAACCCTTTTATTCTTGAGTCTTTCATATGATCAATTTTTGGTCATATAGCTTAGCGAATGAAGTCAGTTTTGAGATGTAATTGAGGGTCAGGTCACAAGTTGTGGAGCTTTGTGTGACAATGGTCACCCTCACATGCACCATTATTAAACCATATGATGTAATGCATGCAACATTATTTTTTTGAAGAATAAGAAATAAGTAGAAGATCTTTGTGGACGTATCCCATGGGGGGTGAACCATCATAAAAATGGTTTCTTTATGTATGACGTGTTCTTTTTATATGTTTTATACTGAATGAATGGTTAGATGAATTCATTAGTTAGGGTTTATTTACAACATGCATTAAAATGAGTATGAAAAATAGATGATATTGAATGAGTAAAATGGTAGATATGATTAATTTTATTGTAGAATATATGTTAAAGTAGAGTAGTAGTAAAAAGAACATCCCCAATCCCTTCCATGAATGAAGACACTTGCATCTTGTAGGCACCCATAATCTATCTCGGGTGAGACTGCGATGTAAATGTTGTAGCCTTCTAGTTTACCAGAAGGGTTGATGGTGAAAAGGGTTTTGTTGGAGAACTAAGGTAGAACCCAGGTCAGCCCATACATCCAAAAAATGGTTCTATTGTGATGCAGACCCCCGAACCCTCGAGTCAAGTTCCACGCAGGATCCTTCCAAATATTCCCTTGAGTATGATTGACTCTTTGATTTCCCCTCGAGGAATATCTCATACACTCACAGTGTATCCACAGGTCCTTATGAGTAGAGCCTGCGTGAACAACCACCAGGAACCAACCTAAATCTCCTTGACCACAATAAGGTCACACCCTTCACTAATTCGGGACTTCGGATCTTGCAATTTTGCGATCCCTATTATTGATCTTCTCGGCCCTCTAACGCCGAAACCTAAAATGATGATTTATCGAAATGTTTGTCCGCGTCCGCCACCACAGTCGTATCGCGTTTCATGATTTCGGGAATCCCAGAACAAGGAAACCCTATCTCTTGTCTTCGAAAATGTCGAAATGTCGAACCCTGATGCATTTAGCAAAGGTTGAATCCCCAATGAGACTTTTCACTGATTCAGAGTTTCAAACTTTGCATCTTCGCATATCCTGATGCAAGGCTTCCGACTAAACAACCTACGAAACCCCGAAATAGTCAACAAAGTTGTACGCCACCTGTATCTCTGACACAGATTCTTGCCACCTATCACTCCAAGATTTTTGGCTTTCGAGACTTGAACGAACCTCTGATTTTCATCCCTCTATCACTTCTAAACCCCGAATTCTGAAATGGAACTTTCCAAAGGGTCAATGACTAATGAGCCTCTATTTGATCCAACGCTTAACTTCTCCGTAGCTCTCCTGGATCCTACGGTCCTCGCTATTTCATGAATTCTCTATAGAGAATTTTGACCGCTTGTTTCCTCCTTGACAACTTCTATGAAATGAACCAGTGTTCTTCTATTGGCACTTAACTTCTGCAAGACGTTTTCAATCTCCATCTCCCTTTGAGTACTTTCAACAGTGCTGAACCTCCTGAGCTTCCACTTACAACTCAAGTCTCAAAAGGACCCCTGTGTGCACTCCTTGCGGTAGACTTTCAAATACTCTTGGGTATTTGAGCTTTTGACTTTGTGCACTCCCTGCAACAACAGTACTTCAACTCTCCCCTTAGTTGATAAGTTCTAATCTTTCAACCATCCTGCACACACCTTGCATGGCTTTTGTGCTTCACTTGCACTTCTTCTGTAATGAGAACAATGGTATCCCTCCTGAGCTTTCAGAGATAAAATCTGAACCTTTGTCAACGCACTCCTTGCAGACGTTTCACTGCACTCCTTACAGGAACTTCTCACTCAGGAAGAGAAACAATTAAAACTCATTATTTCTCTCTCTCTCTCAGACTTCAAAAATTCAATATGAAATAATACATTCAACACAGTATTAAAGAAATTGCATAACAGAGAGAATAAAACACCTATAAGCATACCATTCACCATGTATAAACAGAAAACATCATAACACCATGATATCTGATTCAAAGCTTCATATATTAATTCAAATCTCCTGTACATGGGTTTTTCTCCACAACTCTCTACTACAGCTCTATGCTAATGTTCTAATGATCTAATGATACAACTCACTAATGATACAAAGGCGAGGGTGTCTATATCCATTTTCCCTCCTGCTCCTAAAACTGTCTAATCTATCATTCAAATCTACCTACTTTCATTAACTATGCATAAATGCCTCTACCTTCTACAGATGAGAGAGAATCGCTCATGATCTATTTACAATATGCAAGTACGCCTCCCTTTAACCATTAGATTAAAGCTTCAAAAAAAAAATTCAAAAACGTGGGTTGGTGGTCTTCCAACTGTCTTCTGCCTCCTTACATTGTTTGCTTGGCTGGCTATCTACGATGCTCCTGCATCATCCTCCCTTCCTTGAAAATTTTCATGAACTCCTGTTCATGAGCTCTTGCATGGTCTGTCCATGTTTCTAAATTTCTGCTTCATCTTCCCAACTGGCATCTTCAACTGGATGACCCTTCCATTTGACCAAGTATTCAAAATACTCTTTTCTCCCAGTCTTCCTACTGACTCTCTTGTCAATTATACTTTCCATCTTTGTCTTTTCAGCTACAAAAAATTGTTTGGTCCACTGAACCTCTATCTGTTCATCTTCTACTCCTGCTTCTTCAGCTCTGTAAGGATACAAATCCACAACATTGAATATCAGTGAAATTCTGATCCCATCGGGTAATTCAATCTCATATGCATTTGCCCCAAATTTCCTTATGACCTTGCATGGTCCAATATTTTTCATATTTGGTTTGTTATATGTTCCTCTTGGGAACCTCTCCTTCCTTAGATGTGCAAGAATTAGATCACCAACTTCAAATTGAAGTTCTCATCTGTGTTGATCTACTCTACAAGCTTGTTCTGAATCTTTCAATTTAGAAACTCCCCTTGGATGCATTCCATACAATCTGGAATGGACTCTGCCCTGTGCTTCTGTTGGATGAGTCATTGTAAGAAAATTATGCCTGTGACAGAATGTGATCCCACTGACTGTGGTGTTCAATCACTAAGCTTCTCAGTAAATCTCTCAAGCTTCTGTTCACAACTTTTGTCTGCCCATCCATCTGAGGATGATACGCTGAGCTAAAATACAAACTTGTCCCCATCTTCTTCCATAAAGTCCTCCAAAAATGTCCCACAAACTTGGTTTCTCGATCTGAAACAATACTCCTTGGAAAATCGTGAAGTCTGATGACTTCTTTGAAAAATAGGTTCGCAATATGAGTTGTGTCACTAGTTTTCTGGCATGGTATGAAATGTGCCATCTTTGAAAATTTGTCTACCACCACAAAGATTGAATAAAATCCTCTTTGTGTCTTTGGAAGCCCTAATACAAAATCCATTCTCACTGCATCCCACGACCTTTCTGGTATGGGTAATGGCTAGTATAACCCTGTGTTCTTCCTTCTTCCTTTAGTGTGCTGACAAATTCTGCACCTGTCCACAAATCTCTTAACATATGTTCTCATCCCTGGCCAAAAATATGAGCCATTCAGCTTTGAGAACGTTTTTTCATGACCGAAATGTCTGGCCAATCCTCCACTATGTTTTTCCTTCAGAATATTCTCCCTCATGGAGCATTTTGGAATACATAACTGATTGCCCCTAAATAATAATCCATCCTGGATCATATATTCGGTCCACTGGATTCTCAGATGCCTCATACACCTCTTTAAAATCTGGATCATCCCTGTGCATTTCTTTGAGGTTATCAAAACCCAAAGTTTTGATTCTAAATTCCTGCATAAGCAAACATTTCCTGCTCAAAGCATCAACAAATTTGTTAGCAGTTCCAGAAATATGCTTAGTCACAAAAGTAAAATTCTACATGTATTCAACCCATTTAACATGTTTTTGGTTTAGCTTCTACTGTTGAGTCACGAATTATAAAGCATGATTGTCGCTGTACAAAACAAACTCTTTAGGAACCAAATAATGTCTCTATTTCTTTATCACTTGCATGACAGCATAGAATTCCTTGTCATATGTTGAGTATTTGACCTTTTCTTCATTCAACTTCTCGCTGAAGTATGCAACCAACCTGTCATCTTGGCTCAAGACCCCTCCAATTGCAAACCCACTTGCATCACACTTGACCTGAAATGTCTTGCTAAAATCCGGCAAAACCAAAATTGGCTGCTCCGTGATCTTTTTCTTCAACAGATTGAAACTCTTCTCTGCCTCCTCTATCCAATGAAAAGATTTGTGTCTTTTCTTCACCATGTCCATCATCTTTGCACTAATCCCACTAAAATTTCGGATGAATTTCTTGTAGAAACTAGCTAAACCATGGAAGCTTCAAACTTCAAACACACCTTTCGGCAATGGCCAATTCTTAATCGCTTCTACCTTTTATGGATCCATTTTCAACTCATTTGTAGAGATAAAAAAACCCAAATAAATGAGTTTTGTCCTCATAAATGATGATTTCCTCATGTTTATCAGCAACTTCTCTTGCTATAATCTCCTCATCATTGTAGCTAAATGCTTCAAGTGTTCTGCTTCTGTCTTGCTGAAAATCAGTATATCATCAAGATATACGATGACGAATTTCCCAATGAAATCCTTTAGGACTTCATTCATCAATCTCATGAAAGTAATGGGTGCATTCATTAAGCCAAATGGCATGACAAGCCATTCATTCAGCCCTTCATTTGTCTTGAATGTTGTCTTCCATTCATCACCTTCTCTCATTCGAATTTTATGATACCTGCTTTTCAAATCAATATTTGAAAAGAATCTTGCTCCACTCAAGAAATCCATCATGTCATCCATCCTTGGCAATGGAAATCTATATCTGATGGTAATCTTATTGATCTCTCTTGAGTCAGTACACATCCTCCAGCCTCCATCTTTCTTTGGGTTGAGCACTGTCGGAACATCGCATGGACTCAGGCTTTCCCTAATCAATCCTTTGTCCATTAAATCCTGGACTTGTCTCTTGACCTCTTCATTTTCCTATGGTGTCAACCTATACACCACTTTGTTTGGTAAACTGGCTCTAGGTATAAGATCAATGTGATGGCTTATACTCCTGATCGGTGGCAATGAACAAGGTAGTTCGTCCACTACTATATCAGCGAACTCTTCCAGCAACTCCTAGAATTCCTCTGGTAAAGCATCCACTCTTGTACTGGTCAAAACAATTCTAGGCTTCCTGAACACAATAAATTGTATGTCTTCCTTCTTCTTAACCACCTTAAGAAGTTCCTTCCCACTCATGAGAAGTACAGTGTTGCTCACCTCTGGTTTCATTTCTCTATCCTTAATTGGCAACAACATGTGAGTTCTCCCATTCTTCTCTAGGGTGTATGTTTTCTTTCTCCAATCATGAATCACATTTATGTCATATTGCCATGGTCTACCTAGCAATAGATGACAAACATCCATGGGAATGACATCACATAGTATTTCATCCTTATATCCTCCTATTTTAAATTCAACTAAACATTGTTTAGTGACATTTGCCTGATGTCCCTTTTGTAGCCATGAGACTCTGTATGGGTTTGGATGTATGATAGTCTCCAGCTCCAACTTTTCTACCATCTATGTAGATACGAGATTGTCTGTGCTACCACTATCCACTATAACTTTGCATACCCTATCCTTGGTCTTGCAAGCAGTTTGAAATAGTCTGTTCCTTTGGGTTGGGTTCTCTACCTCCTTCTCTGGATTCAAGAGAACTTTCCTCATCATCAAGGATCCTTCGTCCTCAACATTCCATCCTTGAGCTTTGGCAATGTGAGTCTCACCATCTTCTTTCTTCCTATCTGGACACTCATAAGATTTATGTCTAATCTTTCCACAGAAAAAGAATTTCACTTCACCACCTCTGCCTCTTCCTCTTCCTCTTCCTCTGGCTCGAGGAAAAGTGTTTGCATCAGCATACTTCCCTCTCTCTGAGCTTCCCCCTCTCTCATGTTGAGTTTGAGGTTACTTTCCCTCTTCTTTAGGTTTCTGAGTTTTGTCTTGGACAATTGTCTTGCCTCTGGCTTGACTTCTACCTCGGCCTCTTTGACCTTGCTTTCGGCTCAACTTTTCTTCATCTTTTAGATCCATATGATAAGCATCTTCTACAGTTTGAATGATCATCATGCCCATATCATCCTGAATGTCATATTTCATACCATTCATGTACCTGGCAACCTTTTCAACATCGCTTTCCTGATGACCTGCTCTGATGTTTATCTTGTAGAACTCTTCAGTGTATTCTTTCACTGACATCAACTTCTATCTCAAATTTTGCATCCTTCGAAATAGAGTAATTTGATAATCCTTGGGTATGAATTTGGCTTTCATCTTTGCAACCATTCTATCCCAGCTCTTGATTTTCTGCTTGCCCTTGCAGTGTCTATCAGCCTGCAGTTCATCCAACCATAATGCTGCATGCTCTTTAAGTATAGTGACAGCATGTTTGACTTTCTTATCTTCCTCGACATCCTCATAATCGAAGTATTTATCCAGAGCTCTAATCCAATCTAGAAGCTCTTCAACATCCGGGTTTCCTTCATATACTGGAATGTCCATTTTTTTTCTAGCACCTATCCTAGAAACAACCCTAAATAGGCGTTCATCCGCAGCAACTTCGACTGCTACTTAATTTTCACTTTCAGCCTCGCTGATATCCCCAGTGTCAATTGTTCACCTTTGTGTTGTCTTCATGGCATCAAGCCTGGCACGTAGTTCACGCATTTCCCTTTCCACTACTGGATCAGGCATTGGCATTGGCCTATCTCTTCTTCTCGGTGGCATGGCTGAGAAATGTTCCTCCTTTCTCCTCTCGCTTCCTTTGTCTGCAATATACAAACAGAGTCTGGCTCTGATACCAAACTGATGCAGACTCCCGAACCCTCGAGTCGAGGTCCGCACAGGATCATTCCAAATCTTCCCTTTAGTCTAATTGACTCTTTGATTTCCCCTCGAGGAATATCTCATACACTCACGATGTATCCACGGGTCCTTATGAGTCGATCCTACGTGAACAACCACCAAGCACCAACCCAAATCTCCTTAACCACAATAAATTCACACCCTTCGCTAATTTGGGACTTCGGATCTCGTTATTTCGCGATCCCTATTATCAAGTTTCTCATCTCTCTATCACTGAAACCCGAAATGTCGATTCACCGAAATGTTTGGCCGTGTCCTCCACCATACACTAGTACATATTGTAAAAATTCTGACGTTTTATTTGTGGCGTTATGGACAAAACTGTCCATATTGTCGCAAAATAGAGGAAATTTATATAAAAAAAAAAAATCATGTTGCCCGATAACGTCGGTCTTGCCACGTTGACATCTCTCTTGCCACTTTAACGTCTCTCTTGCCACGTTAACATCTCTCTTTCCACGTTAACATCTCTCTTGCCACGTTTTCCACTGGAACGTCTCTCTTGCCACGTTTTCCACTGAAATGTCTCTCTTTCCATGTTTGTGAAGATATATGTCACAATTGCGACATTTTGAAAACTAGGTTTTCTCCTCTAATGGTCACCTTAGTATGTTCACCAAGTCAACATACCAATGGTCACTTAGGAATTTTTTACGTCGGAATTGTGATGTTACAAAATCTATAAATATGTTGCATTTGACGGATGATGCGACAAGTTTGCTATAATAACGACACTTCAAAAAGTGTTTGCGGGTCTTCTCGATGAACAAAAAATAGATATTTGTTTCAATATAAGTCTGTGGGGAAGAATGTCAGAAAACATTAGAGCTAGGAAAATAATTAAAGAGGGTGAAAAGGGTGACCGTAAATGTTATTTCCCTTGCAAAAATTGTTGCACTAGACGTCCCGAAAGAGTTTTAATAACAACAGCTACAAAACATTGTAGAAAATATGGGCACATGGACGGGGGATCAAATGAATATCGTCTGATGGTATATACATTCATTATCTGTTTTAATATTTATTATATTCTCAAATTTTATAATGTTTTATACATGCACTAATTTTTCATGATTGTTTGTAATTATAAAGCTAGATTCCCCCCCCTAAATTTATGTAGAAAGCACCAAGTAGTAGCAGAAATGATGTTGTAGTACAAGATGAAGAACTTGAAGCAAATAATGAAGATCAAGTTAATGATTCCATGGAAGTAGATGACAATAATAACATAGTTCAAGTTGATGAGACAAATCAAATGATACAAGACTTATTCGGTCATCCAGATGAGGATCATGGGGACAGTAGTGATGGTATTTATGAAGAACCTTTGATTGAAAAGTAAAATAAACGACTTTATAAAGGGTCAAGAGCAAATATTCTCTCCACTACATTATTGTTGGTGGATTTGAAAGTTACGAATCATTTTTCTAACACTTGTATGACACAGATCCTAAGGTATTTAATATGTTACTTCGCATCTACATAAAGGTTGACTATTCCCCATTTTTTTAAGTGTTAATTAATGTGTAAAATAAAAATGCAATATTAATTTAAAATCCCTATTCTTTACATTAACTAGTTATTTTTTATGTTTTAGATTGTTAGGTGAATTTTTGTTACCCTCGTCAAATATTTTACCTCGCACATATCGAGATTTGCATGCCATTATGAAAGACATTGGAATGGAGTATCAAAGTATAGATGCATGTCTTGATGATCATA
>ML778517.1:987704-1034087 GCA_009831015.1 Picea engelmannii
AAATGGTGAGCACATCATGCATTTATGCTAGATATTTCATTTCCTCTAGAATGTCCCTGAGGGAGATGTCCCCAAGGATGTGTGGGGCCTCCTCCACAAGGATGGAGAGCATTGATTGTAATCCTAGTTTCTCCTAGTCTATAGAGGAGATGTTGGGCAGACCATTGTGTTGGTTAGCTTATTTGTGTTTTGAGCTATAGCGATGTAATTCTTCTTTCAGTTTTCAATAGAAGATGGATGATGCGTTGAGCATTGATTTTTTTGTTTGCGTTGTTCGTATTTCTGGCAGTATGTGTTTGTAGATTACCTTATTCAGAAGTTGCTCGTTTTTTTGGAGGTTTTCAGTTTTTAGCTACCTAGTGTTTAGGTTAATTTCAAATGCAAAATCTGGTTACCATGATCTAAAATTAACATTGTATCAGAGTACATTCCCTAAAATCTTCCCTGAAATTAACAAATTTAGTTTATGTCGGTAACTTGCCCATTCATGCTGATTTTAGTATCTCTGGCATTCTTGAAGGCTTGAACTAAAGTTTGTTCAACAAGTCAGCAAGTTCATAAAATAAGCATTGTACAAATATCAACTGCCATATTACTATTTATTTACTGTGTAGTTTGGTTTGGACTTTTAACCTTCTGCTTCACAATTTTGGAGGTTCATGTTAATATCTTACATATTTCTTTGGCTACCTCTGAGGCTCAAAATTAAGGAGCTCTTATTCATGGACAAAGCTCAAAGGTTGGCATTTTAGTTAAGTTTTATATATCCTCGGCACTATAGGCGATATAAAAGATTTTCTTCATCTGAAGAAAGTGTATCATGTACTCCATGAGTGTTATGTCAAGCCCCTTGGCATACATAAAAGAAAGGCCTATACAGAGCATATAACGCTTGGCATTGGAACATGGTTTGGTCTAGTTTCATCATTACTCCTGTTCTTAAACATTGAGAATTCTTAACCTCAAGGAGAAACTTTGGAAGTTCTTTTCGGGGAAACTGATGTTCTCTTGATATGTGATAACTTGTCTATGTTTGACATTGAAATGCCATAATGGTTATGATATTATTAGTTGGTATGTTTGATTAATTTTGTATGGTTATGTTATGGATGTCATTTAAAGAAGAGGAGATGAACATGTAGTTAGACACAAGTTCATTTCTGAAGTGATTTGCCATGCACAAATTTTGCATACCTCATATTTTAGGTCTTCATGTTTGTGGAGATGATACCAAGAGTAATCTCATTAGGATAGAAGCTGTGATAGCATGTTTCATTGGGTAAAAGTTTGAAGGATCTGTTAGATGTGTATGAGCTTAATGTCAGTTCATTCACCATATTAGGTCTTTTTATCTCTTAGACACTCTCGAAAGAAAAAACCCAACCTTTAGTGCGAGGGAAAGCCTAAGGAAACTATTGAGTGGGTCACTAGCTGACACCTATATGACTTACTACTCCTTTGGGCTTGGAATAACTATTAGGTCTTGATATTGATATTGTATTTTTTTTTAAATACCTACACAAAGGTGGCAATTGCGACGTCTTTCACTCTCTTCCCATCACTATTGCCACATTAAAGAAATCTCTCTTTCCACCTCCAAGATTGTCACTCCCATAGAAACCATGTCGGAGATAGTAACTCCAGGCTGTCACTCTTGCCATGTGATGGACGTCGTTCTTGCCACATCCAAGAGTGTTGCTCCCATAGCAACCACGTCGGAGCTAATACCTCATCCCGTTGGTCTTGCCACCTTCAGAACGTCTCTCTTGCCACCTCTGAAATGTCTCTCTTGCCACCTCTGAAACGTCATTCTTGCCACCTTTAAAACGTCTCTCTTGCTACCTTAAGAATGTCTCTTTTGCCACCTTTTAAACGTCTCTCTTTCCACGTCTGAAATGTCTCTCTTGCCACGTTTACAACATCGGTATTGCCATGTTTTAAACATCCCTTTTGCCATGTTTACAACGTCGGTATTGCCACGTTTGAAACATCCCTTTTGCCACATTTACAACATCGGTATTTCCATGACCTAGACGTCGGTCTTATGATGTCAATATGGGGTTGGACAATCCAATTTATGATGACACCTGGCGTCATATAACGTCGCAATACAAACGAAAACTAGGTCATCGGAAAAATGACATCCTGTGAAACGACGTTTGAGGGGGTCCGCGGTTTGTCAGTCTTCCGAAAATAGAAAGTGGCAATTGCGTCGAATGCACCGTCGGAATTTGACCCAAATGTATTAGTGATAGCCGTATCGCGTTTCATGATTTTGGGAATCTTGGAACAAGGAACCCCTATCTCTTGTCTTCGAAAGTGTCGAAATGCCAAATCCCGATGCGTTCAGCAAAGGCTGGCTCCCCAACAAGACTTTTCATTGATTCGAAGTTTCGGACTTCGTGTCTTCTCGAATACTGATGCAAGGCTTCCGGCTCTCCAACCCACGAAACCCCTAAATAGTCAACAAAGTTTTGGCTCCACCTAGCGACAAGTATGCCACCTGTCTTCTCCGTTGTCTTCTATCTCTGACACGAATTCTTGCCACCTATCACTCCAAGCTTTTCGGCTTTCAGTACTTGAATGAACCTCTGATTTCTGTCCCTCTATCACTTCTAAACCCCAAATTCCAAAATGGCACTTTCCACAGGGTCAATGACTAATGAGCCTCTATTCAATCCAACACTTAACTTCTCCACAACTCTCCTGGATCCTACGGTCCTCGCTATTTTGTGAATTCTCCACAGACAATTTCAACCACTCATTTCCTCCTTGACAACTTCTACGAAATGAACCAGTGTTCTTCTACTGGCACTTAACTTTTGCAAGAAGTTTTCAATCTCTGTCTCCCTTTGAGTGATTTCAATGGTGCTGACCCTCCTAAGATTCCACTTACAACTCAAGTCTCAAAAGCACCCCTGCACGTACTCCTTGCAGTGGACTTTCAAATACTTCTCGGTATTTCAGCTTTCGACTCTATGCACTCCCTGCAATAGCAGTCCTTCGACTATCTCCTTGGTTGATAAGTTCTAAGATTTCAACCAACCTACGTACACCTTGCATGGCTTATGTGCTTCACTTACACTTCTACTGGAATGAGAACAATGGTATCCCTCCTGAGCTTTCAGAGATAAACTCTGAACCTTTGTCAATGCACTCCTTGCAGACGTTTCACTGCACTCCTTGTAGGAAATTCTCACTCAGGAAGAGAAACAATTGAAGCTCATTCTCTCTCTCTCTCTCTCTCTCAGACTTCAAACATTCAATATGAAATCATACATTCAACACAGTATTAAAGAAATTGCATAACGAAGAGAATAAAACAGCTGTAAGCATACCATTCACCATGTATAAACAGAAAACATCATAACACCATGATATATGATTCAAAGATTCATATATTAATTCAAATCTCCTGTACATGGGTCTTTCTCCACAACTCTCTACTACATTTCTATGATAATGTTCTAATGATCTAATGATACAACTCACTAATGATACAAAGGCGAGGGTGTCTATATCCATTTTCCCTCCTACTCCTAAAATTGTCTAATCTATCATTCAAATCTACCTACTTTTATTAACTATGCATAAATGCCTCTACCTTCTATAGATGAGAGTGAATCACTCATGATCTGTTTACAATATGAAAGTATGCCTCCCTTTAAACATTACATTAATGCTTCAAAAAAACATTTCGAAAATGTGCGCTGGTGGTCTTCCAACTATCTTCCGCCTCCTTATGTTGTTTGCTTGGCTGGCTGTCTACAATGCTCCCCTACAAGTAAAGAAGAAGACTCAAATACAATAAAATAATTTTTTGTTATCATGTATCCCATTGAATAAGTAGAAGAAGAATCATGTCATAAGCTGGAAGAAGAAGTTGTGAACTGTAGAAAGAAGGTTGAGAAGTCAAACACCCAAATCAAGTTTTGGAACAGCTCCATGACCCTGGATGAGATCTTGGATAGTCAGAGATCACCAAATGACAAATCCAGTCTTGGATACATCAAGGATTAAATCAGTACTCCTAAGAAACCTAGTGCAAGTCCTTCATTTGTAAAGGGTGAAGAAAAGTCAGACACGGGTCCTTCATTTACAAAACGGGAAAGCAAGTATGAATCAGGTTCTTCATGTTCAAATAATGGAAGAAATGCTACAATATTTAGAAGATCAGATCAAGGAAGACACCTAGAAGCTACTCATACACCTCAAAGTAAGTTTAGAGGAGAGACACCTTCATGGATGAATCAAAGGAGGAAAGAGAGTGTTTGTAACAGTTATTGTTTTTACTTGTGATGAATATGGTCATAAAAGCCTTGGATTGTAGGCATCATAGAATAAAAATGAAGTTGCAGTAATAGAATATCAAAGAACAAAGTTCAAGAAACCAGGACACTCACAGATGTGGATAGAAAAGACTGAACAAGTGAACATGAGTGAAGTTAATTGTTTCAAAAATAGTTGCAGTCAAGTGACAAGCATAGTATAAACTTTCTAAGACGACTTTAGATCAATGTACAATAAATAATCATCTTGGATAAAGACATATACATATGTTTAGAGATCGATAAGAATCAATGGAAATATCTGATGGATGTTTGAAAAATACAATCTAGAATTGCGCAATGTTCCATTAGGACAGTAGCAACATTCTGATGTACACAATGATACACATGACATCTTGTAGAGATAACAAGAGGAGAGACCTTGTCAAGGAAAGATAATCTTTTAGAAACAAAGGGGGAGAACAGACAGCAGCAAAGAGAGAAGAGTGACAGGGGGATTCATTCAGTTATGACAAGAAAAGGTTGATGAAGGAGTCCCAGTAAGAGAGGTGAGAAATATTGAGTATACTACAAAGGACACAGTTGAAGCTGAAGATGAATAGGTCCAAGAATCAGAAGGAGAAGACTTTTGTTTAGATACAAATACTCTGAAGGACTCAAATAAGAGAGTCTATTATGTCAAGTGGAGTATGTGATGGTTGAATATCTGATACCTCCACAAAGTACTGCAATAGCTCAGGGGGAGCATGTTTACTTTGACATTGATGTCAAAGGGGGAGAAAAGGTGTGGTCATGCTACAGTTGGAGGTCTAAGAAGAATAGTTCAGTCATTCAAGGTTTCCATCAATTCCAAAGGGGGAGATTGTTGGCATGTTTATAGGAAGAGTGTGCTTGTCATTGAGGGAAAGAACAACAACAACGATGGCATGTCTATAGGAAACAACAACAACGATGATAGAATGTCTACAGGAAATAACAGTAGCAATAATGGCATGATTACTGGTAGAGTGTACAATCAAATATCAGGAGGAATAGTGCATAGTTTTAGGCAAAGCACAAGTGTGAGCCAGGGCTAAGGTTAACTTCATTGCCAAATCTCAGGAGAGATAGTGTTTTTCAGAAACACAGACGAGTCCCAAAGTCATTAAGACTCGCAAAAGGATCAAAGGTCGAGGCCCTTGACACCTAGAAATTATTCAAGTCGAGAGGATGCCTAAGCTGAGGAGGAGGAGTGACAGTGGTCATTGGATCACCAATCCCAAATACCCAATGTCCATTAGATCAGAGTCCAGTGACAAGAGGAAGCATAGAGGAGAAGTACAGATCTGATCCATTAGATCTAAGCATTGAGGAACAACAGTCGTTGAATCCAGTATAACTGCGAAGAGGATAATGGTCGAGAGCCATTATCCAACTCCGTGAAATGAAAAGTCACGATGATAACTGAGCCGTTGGATCTAGAGGAAACGTGGTGAGAGATCAACAATTTTCTAACTCGCCAACTAGAAAATTCAAAGGTTAGAGTTGTAGGAACTTGAGATATCCGAGTTTGCGAGTTGATCTAGACTGTTATGTCATGGGGTGTTGTGAGCCATTGATTTGATGCTCACAAATATCGGGAAGGTAGGAGGCAAATATGCGAGGATTTAGGAGATGCAACAATACTAGTTGTACATCTGGGAAGGACACGTGGCAGCTGATAGAGCATTCCACATACATCGTGAAGTCTGATTTCATGATATTAATCACAGTCGTTGGATCAAGGAATGTTGTGGGCTGTTTATTTGGAGCAGGTTTCGTAAAATCGGAAGTCGAAAGAAGGGAGGTGAGTAGTCCTCCAATTTTGCAAAATGAAAAGTCCCAATATAATCTAGGTCGTTGAATCATCGAGGATTGTGGGTCGTTGATTTGGAGCAGGTTTCACAAAATTGGAAGTCAGGAGAAGGGAGGTGAGTAGTCCTCCAACTTCGTGAAATGTGAAGTCCCAATAATATCCAGACCATTGGATCACAGAGGGCTATGGGCCATCGATCTGACATAGAGCATTGAATCGTGAATCAAGATTTGGAAGAGTCAGGGTTGGCTCACATTCAAACACCCGACACGCGAGGTTGTGATTTGATCATAACCGTCAATCAAAGGGAGAGAGTGGACCATTGATATGGAACGACGAATAATAAAGTTTGAGTTCTCGAAGAAGAGATATAGACCATTGAAATATGAAATATCGTGGACCATTGATTACGCAACCTCTGAAATGCGAAGTTGTGAAATGATCTGGGCCATTGGATCATAGATGATCGCAAACCGTTGATCTGACACAAGCGTAGATTCAGAATTTAGGGTTGTGGTCACAGCCAATGGTCAGATCAACGGAAGAGAAGGGAAGGATCTAGCATTGCTAGGATCCACCTCAGAGTTTCACGAGTTAGGAAAATCGAGGTGACTCACAGCTGATCACCCAAAATGCAAAATCATGAAACGAATGTTGGTTAGGCGTATGGTCACCACCGATGCTCATGTGAAAGGAAGGGGCTTAGCCAGAAAATATAATGCCCATTGTGTAAATTTCTCAAAAAAGGAAAAGGAACCAAAGGGATGAGCGCGTAGAGGTTTTCTTAGTACTTCTAGAACAAAGTGATTTCATCTTCCAGAGAACTCAAGGAGTTGTAGGGTGATCGCCCGAGGAGACGAAAAGTCTCGAGGTAGCTACCAGTGGAATGAATACTTATCATAGAGACAATTGATATATGTGAAAGTGTTGAAGTCTATAACTTTAACAGAGAGGACAAGCTCAACTATGACAAAGAAGATGAAGGGTCACACTGCCAGAAAAAGGAAAAGAATCTCAGGAACAGCCACTGATGAAGAATAGTCTTAGCATAATGGCTACTGATGTAGAACAGATTCAGCATAATCACCAAAGAGGATCAAGAGTTAGGTGTATGATTTCTCATAGGACTTGGCATGATAATTATACGCAGAACAGAGAAGATTTGGTGGCTTCTATTGAGAGTTATTCATGCGGGTAGAAGCATGCCATGCGTAGGAGATGAAGTGCACAGAAGAGGGGTAGCTCACATAATGGAAAGATTTCACAGATCATAAATCACAGAAGAAATATATATAATAGAAATTCATATCTAAGAGAGGAAGATAAAGCCAAGGTGTGCATGAAGAGACAGAGCAGAAGAACATAAAGCACAAAAATATGTGAGCAAGAAGATAATGATGCAGGTGGAGCAGAGAAGTGTAGCAAAACAATGATAAGATTGGTAAGCCATTGTTAAATAATGTATCACTGTATAAATTTCAGGAACAAAGATTTATATCTCAGGGTTTTAGGGAGGTTCTAGGGAGGATTGTTGTCCTCAAAGTTTCAAGTGGGTGCTTGAACACAGGGAATTGTAGCTTCCATCTGGTTGCATCCAGAAAATTGAGGGTGGCAGGGAGGTGCAAGGGAGAACTATTGTTCTTTGTTATACAGGTTAGTGCCTGTGTGACTGGAATTCAGTGCCTCCATCCAGTTGGTGCTAGAATACTCAGGGAGTTGGTGCTTCCTTCTAGTGGGTGCTAGAGAAACCAGAGATTTGGTTCTCTCAACAAGTTGTAGCTTGTACAGGTTGGTGCCTGTGTGTCTGGGAGTTGGTGCTTCCATCCAGTTGGTGCTGGAACACAAAGGGAGTTGGTTCTTCCTTCTAGTGGGTGCTAGAGAAACCAAGGAGTTGGTGCTCTCAACAAGTTGTTTCTTGTAAAATAGAGGTAGTAGCCTCAAAAATGAGTTGGTGCTCATAAGAATGGTAATTAACAGAAAATAAATATTACTTATCATATCAAGAAGAAGAGGTTTTTCCCTTTATGGGTTTCCTCAAGAAATATTTGTCTATGTATATTTCATGTGTCTGATTGATATTGAATATTCTATTGCTTACTTCCCTACATTATTTTGATAATCATTGAGTTTTATATAATGAGTTTTAAATGGGTATAATTTTTTAAGTAGAGTAACAATTGATTCACCCCCCCCCTCTTAGTTGTTCAACAAGAAGAATACAATGCTTGAACATAAGTTTGATGCATGAAAAGAGAAAGAGATATTCAAAGAGGCTAGAAATGATATTTTGAATTAAAATATTGTATCTACTTCAGGGACTGAGCGAGTATATGAGATACTAGTGTATGGCATGCCTCCACTATTTGATCAGATCAGTAAAGAGTAGCCTTCAGAGAAAGTAAGTAACTAACAAAAAAATTTGGGATCTGGTGTAAAGTTCTTGAATGATAGAAACTCTTTACAAATATTTCAAAATCTATTAGAAAAGTGTAATCCTAAAGAAGAAGGGGTAAAGATATTGAATCAATTCTGTAAGAACATAAGAACAAGTAGAGAATTCAGGTTGAATGAAAACATAGGCGATTTCAATATGGGGGATATCATACTAGACTTAGGGTATGAAGTCAATGTTATGTCAAAGAAGACTTGGAAAGTTATGGGAGAACCTAAAATGGGGTATTAACCTATTAATTTGAAGTTGGAATATCAATAGAGAGTGGTGCCAATTGGAATATTGAAAGGAATTCCAGTAGATCTATATGGTGTGCGCACCATGTTAGAATTTGAAGTCATTGACATAGTAGACAATAATTCACCATATCCAACATTGTTGGGTCTAGATTGGGATTTTGATAACTAGGATATTGTCAATTTGAAGAAAAGGAATATCATTTTTGAATCTAGAGAGTACATAGTTATTGTGCCATTGGATCCCTTATAGGGAGGAAGGTATGTGGAACCTACGATAAACAATATTCTCATAGAAGATGTGAATCAGTTATACATAACTACCACACGTGAAGAGGATTATATCAACCCAACTATAGATGGAATGCTCAATTGGAGGAGTATTAGTTCTTGTGCTTCAGACTCTAACACAGGACTAAAAAACTAGTATTGATGACTACATGGATTATCTACTAGGAGATGTTTCATAATGGTGCACATGTTGAGATGGGTTGGTACAGAGGTAACATAACCTCCTACTTTTTATGTTATGAATGAATTAGAACAATTTTTAATGAAGTTTGAGGTAGAGGTTATGGAAAATCAGAGATTACCAACATTAGATATTGCTTTGAAATCTACACCTACAAGATGGTGGGGAGCACATAAGGAGAAGATTAATAATTTATTTCAATGCAAAAGGTTATTGTGAATTAGATTTGATGTAGAGAAAGAGAACAAAGCTTTGGAGAAAAATGATGGATTTGGACAACCCAAAGAACACATAGAAAGGTGCATGGTTCAATGGATATTAGTACCCCAAAAAGAATGGCCAAACCAATTTATTCACACACTAGAAGGCATTCCAAGGAACTAGTACACAAAATAGGAACAACACAGAGAAACTGCTAACTGGAAAGAGATACAGTAGAAGAAAAATTTGGTGGTCAAAGTTTCATATTATTAGTTGATTACATGTCATTTATACAAACTTGGAGCAGATAACATCTTAAGGAGATGTGTGATGGATCATGAAAGGTGTATCATTTTAGACAAGACACATGAAGGGATTGTTCGAGGACACTATGTAGGGAAAACTACCATGCAAAAGGTATAGCATGCAGGATTATGTTGGCCAATAGTTCACAAATATTCAAAGGAATACTGTCAAAAGTGCAATGTTTTTCAAAGAGTTGGGAATCCATCTAGGAGGGATGAGATTCCATTGAGATCTCAAGTAAATTTACAAGTATTTGAGAAGAGGGAATTAGACTTTGTAGGTCCAATCAATCCACCAGCAAGAATATCAGGAGAAATATATATTCTTACATCGACAAAATACTTATCCAGATGGGATGAGGTAGCACCAATAAAGGATTGTAGCGTAGAGACTGCAACGCTCTTTTTATTTGAGAAGGTAGTGGAAAGGTTTGGACGCAAAATAATATTGACGAGTGATCATGGGACTCACTTTATTAATAGTAAAATTGAGTCAATTCTTGAAGATTTTAAGACACATCATCAAAAGATAACTTCTTATCACCTTCAAGTTAATGGAACAGTTGAAGCCTTTAACAACATTTTGGAGAATGCCTTGACAAAGATTTGCAATGTGAACAAAGATGATTGGGATTTGAAGGTACTGGTAGTACTATGGTCTTATAGGACTACATGCATGAATATAACAGGGAAGACACCCTTTAGATTGGTGTATGGAAAGGAAGTAGTAGTTCCCTTAGATTATTTGATACCAAGCCTCCACATTGCAGCAACTACAGATATGACAGAAAGGGGCACAACACAAGAAATATTGGCTCAACTTATGGAACTAGAAGAAGAAAGAATCATAACAAGTTTGCACCAGGAGATATAGAAAGCAAAGGATAGAGCAAGGCATGATAGGCATATCAAGAAGAATAATTTTAAGGAAGGATCATTGGTTCTCCTCTATGATAGTAAGTATTTGCAGCACCTAGGGAATCTTAGAATTCATTTTCTAGGGCCATATCAAATAAAGTTTGTCACGGATGGAGGTGTTGTAAAACTACAAGACTTAGCAGGCAAGGAAGTCCAAGGACTGGTGAATGGTAGTCAAATGAAATTGTATAGGGAAATTTGACCCACTAACGCTTAGTAGTTTCATTGAAACAAGTAGACTTGTACATATTGTAAATAATAGGAGTTAAAAGAAGAAAAAGAAAGAAAAAAGTAGAAAAATGAAGAAAGAAAAAAAAAAGAGGTAGCTAGAGGAATAAGTGACAGACAGATAGTTGAGAATGATAGTGCGCAACAAACATAAAATCGGTGTGACATAATTCATAAGAATACACGTAGGAAAAGTAAACATGGCGCGACGGGACAAAGAATGACTAGAAAAGTGGAAAACTAGGGAAGGAAAAGAAAGGACACATCAGAGCATTAATGATAGAGTCTATAAAAATTTGGCATAGATAAAGGCAGTAGGGGGATGATTATTAAGAAAATTATGACCCAACTACCATATTTCAAAAAAACACTGATATCTTGCAAGTTACTAAGGAAATGTCGCAAAGAAGAGGCACCTGCAGGGGTGGTCATAGTAGTTGTGTAGTGAAAAAAAGGTACAATTCTGAGTTGGTCGTCGTATATGCTCAACCTTTTCTTAGAATATTGTAGGGATGCATAGGATGTTAGAACAGAGTTCCACTACTCCGGGATGTTAATTTTGATAGCCCTATATGCATGGGAGAAACCAAAATATTCCATGTTTTGTGGAAGAATAGGAAGATGTGGCGTAGCGAGGTGTGAAACTCTACGACAAAACACATATTCCAAGCAAAGGAAAGCCATCACAAGTATTTTTGGCATGCATATCCAAGAGATGTAGGATAAGATTGCAAATACATGGATAAGATCACCTGAAGTCATGAAGGAGCATGAGGGGATAGCTAATTTCAAGTAATCCATACATAATACATGGATACAAGAAAAAATAGACCCTAACAAGAAATGTCTCAAGATGCATTATTACATTACATCAAAAGAAGTCCAGTGGGTACTCATAGAATGGTCAGATTAGTGGAAGGTACCAATAATAGGGAATAAAGGGACAAAAGGAAAGGAACAAGAAGGAGTTGCTACAACATAGAAATACAGTAGCCTAGTTGCAGATACTAGAAAAGAATCCATGCAAAAAAAATATATAGGTATTGGCACAATATAAAATTAGGAAGAAAGAAATAGTACCAAGAGCCTCAATTCTTGGAAATGACAGTGCAGAAAGAACCAATGGGGAAGGAAAAAAATAAATATGGCATCTCAACTCAGGAGACAAGGGATGGAAGTATACCAGAGGTCACAAAAATTGCATAGAAAGAAAAGAGGAAATAAACCATGCAGATGAGAGAACAAAGGAAGAATATGAGGGAATAGAAGAATCCCATTGAGCACATAATCATAGAAGATAACAAGAAGTTAGTAGTTGATAAGGTGAAATATCGAAGACAGGAAGAACTCTATGTCATAGAAAATTAGAGAGAAGAACTCATGACAAAGATTGTATAATTTAAAGAAATGATGGAGAATTTACAACTCACTTTCACACATCAGCGAATCACAGTGCAACAGGCGCCAATTCATGAAGAGAAGGAGATAGTCCATACATAAATAGTGCGGAGCACAACATTCTAGATAAGACAGAATATGTTAAACATAGATGAGGAAATTGTGTAGTGACCCTTGAAGGATATAGAACAATTAGACTTGGCGCTATCCAATATTCCAAAAAAATATTTATATAGGTTTTAGATGAGTGTAACATGTAGAACCTCATAGAAAATAACATGCAAATGAAGGTAAAAGGGGATGAACTAGCGAAGTAGTTCCAGAACTTAGAGAAATCAGTGCAAAAGGTACACGTGACCTGAGTGGCTCGGGATAAGCCACAAGTTAGTGTTGGGGAACTGTTTGAGCAGGAAATTTTGGGATTTAAGCGCAATAAGTGAGGAAGAATGGACCAAAGGAATAAACACGCACCAAATAAGAAGGAAGACCAGCATGACAAAGGGAAAAGGAAGTAACACGCCAGGAAAGAAGGAAGATCAATGCCAACATTTTTTGGATCGAAAAACAACTGCACGCAAGGTAGTTAGAAAGTGGACAAGTGGAGTCCACTTTGATTTAGGGTTTTTTTGTCATAATGTAAGGGTTTTTACCCATTTTTTAGTATAAATAAAAGATGTATGAGGTAGATTGAGGTGTCCTTTTTTGACATAGAAGAACTTACTTTTGGAGAACCCTTTTTAGTCTTGAGTCTTTGGTATGATCAATTTTTGGTCATATAGCTGAGGAGAAAATGAGGTTCATTTTGAAATGTAACTGAGGGTCAGTTCGCAAGTTGTGGAGCTTGGTGTGACATTGGTCAGCCTTACATGCACCATTCTTAAACCATATGATGTAATGTGTTCAGTGCTATTTTGATGAAGAATAAGAAATAATTAGAATATGTTTTTGGATGCAACCTAGGGGGCATGAACCACGATAGAAATTTTTTATTTATGTGTGATGTGTTCTTTTTATATTCTTTATAATGAATGAATGGTTAGTTGAATGCATTAGTTAGGTTTTATTTATAACATGCATTAAAATGAGTATGAAAAATAGATGATATTGAATGAGTAAAATGGTAGATATGATGAATGTTACGGTAGAATATATGTTAAAGTAGAGAAGTAGTAAAAATAACATCCTCTATCCCTTCCATGACTACAAACATCTACGTCCTGCAGTCACCCATAAGCCATCTCGGGTGAGACTGCATTGTGCACTGTGTAGCCTTATGTTATACCAGAAGGGTCGATGGTGAAAAAGGTTTTGTTGGATAACTAAGATAGAACTCGGTTCATCCCATACATCCAACAACCCTCCATAATGTATTATTTGATAAATATTTGAAGAAGCTAGTATTTCAATGTGTGAATTCAAAGGGAAAGAAAATCAAAGATGTGGAGGTGGATTTAAAAAAATTCATGTCATAAAAAATCACCCAAAGTATCAAAGTTATTGGTGATGCTTTATAGGTTTCAGTTGACAAAATCGAAGCAGAGAATGTAATATTAAAATAAAGAGTTAGAGAATTAGAATGTTCTTTGATGTTTCCACCTATCTTTGTAAGTCTGTTGATAGCCATTCAACCTGCAAAAAACTCGACGGGACACCCGAGTCGAGCTCAAAATTGAAAGGAACATTAAGCTTGTTAGTCACTATCAGAAAATTTGTTGGTGAAAATATTAAAAAGAGAATGGATCTTATTATTGGATCATGGGATACATGGAACAATATTGTTTCATTTGGGTCAAAATTAAATAGTTTCAGAAAATATGTCCAAGCCGATTTGAGTAATGAAGAAGGATTTAACAAAGATGTTGTTATCACATTTATTTTGAAAGTTCCTATTATAACGGAGATAAAAAAGGAAATAACAGGATATACCCTCTCCATCTAGAATAAAATAGCTAAAGGCATGTTGGATCAAGAAGATAAAAGTATTCAAAGAAATATTGGATGAATTTGATGTTATAGTCATCAAGAAAGAAGCATTCTATCATAGATTGATTGAGATATATCTAGCATGAACCATAGGATAAGTACAGGACACACAATTAATCTTGAATTGCATATTTATGAGAAGGAATCAATTTGAAGAACACGTGGAAATATTAAAGGGCTTGTCCGCTAAGAAATTTAATAGCATAATTGAGTATAATGAAAATGAAATCAAAATTTGGTTAGTGAATTATGAAAATAAAAATGAAGACATAGAAGATACTCTTCAACAACTTTCACATTAAGAGAATTAAGAGAATTGGAAGAAATATTATTTGATATAAAAATTAGACAAGAGAAAAATGTGGCTCGAATGAAAGAATACATAGAAGATTTGCTAAAGCAAGCCTTAATTAAGATAACTAAAGAGGATCAGTTGGAGGTAGTTGAAACCCATCATGCAACCGCTATGAAAGAGGATACAAGAGGCACATCAACAAGCAAATGATCGAGAGAGATACCACCATAGTAAGTTCCAAATTGATCACATTTCTTTCCTTTTTTCCCTTAGAATTCGTCCAGTTATATTTTATCTTCCATAGGAAAAATATAATCAACTTTTGATCGATTCCTCTTTTCTTTTCAAGTCTTGCATCGCCCCTGCTCTGTTCCAATCATGTTCCTATTCTTTCTATTTACATTTATTATTTTATGGTCCACGTGAAAAAATCCCAGTCCAATCTTGGACGAACGCCTTTTATTTTCCAAGGACTATTAAAGACTACTTATTTTTTTGATAAAACTCTAGAGAGCTACTTCAAGGTTAATTTTAATTATATCTTTAAACTTTGAGCATTTGAGTAAAATATATTTGAAATTAACCTATCAAATTTTGTTTTGATTTTAATGAAAAGACTCATTTAATGTTGTATGATTTGTGTGGGCACTTCATTTCTCTTCCTTTAAATGTGATAAAAAATATTTAAAACTATGATGGATGTGAGATTCATGTTATAATTATTTATTTGTATTATATTTCTGCAAATATGATTTATATTGTGAGTAAATATTCCTATTCAATTTCTTAGGAATCCCTAATGTATGTATAGTTATTTTAAAATATTTTTATTTATTTCAGTGAAAATATTTGGAGTTTGCTATCAACATTCTCCCATATTTGTATTGTGGTCCCAATATTTTCAAAGATAAATCCTTAAAGAAATTAAAGAGGAGTACCACCTCTATAAAAATGAAGGGGATTTTTAAATTCTTATGAGGATTTTGTTTCAATCTGAACTTAATCAAACATCAACATGATCGTTGATTCGTTGCTAGGATTACTATTGGAGTTCGATGGTTAGAGTGACCTTCGACGCCTGGGGTGGAGATACTTTGATGGAGGAAACATTGAGAGGTGATATGGACCATCGATCGAAGGGGTGGATGTGGCATGGTATCATCCATCTGTGGGTCCTTTCAGTTCACTTGGGAGTATTGGTGAGGGAAGTGACATCAAGGTGACAAAGGTGCCAACATGGAAAATAGCGTGTCATGGGTAGGATAGATTTCATCACATGGATGGGTGAGTTTAGTACCTTGTGATGACATGTACACCCACATCATGTAGTGATTGATCACATTTCAAGGTGACTTGGCACTTTGAGGGAGAGAAATGTGACTCTGTCTGAGTGCCATGCATTAAGCCAAGTGATGAAGTTGGGTAGGGCCACATGTCTTTGGTGACAACTCAGATGTTATGTGGGGTCCTACTTAAGTGAGCCTAAGAGGGAGAGTGGCGTCATGGTGATGAGGAGCACTAGCATGTCCCATTAGTTGACATGTGTCAATCGGTAATTTGTAGGAAGATCTAAGTGGGATATTTTCAATCTAAACTATTGGGATAGGTGTCAGGTTCCACGTCAACACCACGTGGATGCCACATGGAAAAAGAAAAACCTGAGAAACTTAGAAGGCCATAACTTTTGATCCAAAGCTCAGTTTTGAGCATGGTGACAATCATTGGAAAGCTCTTGATGAGCAGTATATGATGGTTCCATGTGGAACAAGCTTTGATATGTTCAGGGAAAAATGAAAATTTTAATACCACATCCCTTAAAAAGGTACTTAGGGGGTTGGGTGTCTTACAAAGTGGTTTTAGAGTGAGGTTGAAACACTAGGCCTGGATGGGCCAAATACTAGTCATAGGAATGGTATAGCAAGCCCAAGATGAACCTATTAGAAATATTTTCTGTGTGTTAAAATCTTGTTTATTATCTATGCAAGTTCCTTGAGAATAAGGACTGCAGATTTAAAATATTTTATGGGGATTTCTTGCAGTAGAAGAATTGTTGTCACTTGTTGAATTAATAGTTTCTCCTATAGGAGTGAAAATATGTTGATAAGAATTAATGGTTGAATATGAAGATAAAATGGAAGAATCTTGTTAAGAGAATTCTTAATCTCAAAGAATGAATGAATTGGTGGTTGTTACACTGCCTCTAAGAATGGGTTGATGGAACACCTAGCAATTATAATCGTTCCTTAAATAAAAAGACTAAACCTTGTATGTATAACTCCTCATAAGAGGACTCATGTAAGTTTTTTAGTTCATTATAATTGACCTATAATGAATGAAACCTGCAATTGGGATAACCTAATTAAGTAAGGAAAAAGGAGTTCTTTGAACTAATGATAATCCTCATAAAAGAGGTGAGATAACATGAACATATGAGCTAGTTTTTTATCTCATGGTTGTACAAAAATGTGTATTTGTCTATTGATATGAGTACTTGTTATGCATGGAAATGCAGGATGCAAATATTTTGTAAGGCATATGGTGATGAGTAAGAATGCATGTAACATGAAAATAGACATATTATAACCTATGGTGGGTTGTAAGGTATGGTCTATTGATGGAACATCTAGTTAAGGATGATCTGGTATCAAAAGTAAAGCTAGCAACATGAATGAAATGTCGGTAATTCTATTTCTTATTTCTTTATGAAGATGAGGCGGAAATGATTAATGAAAGCATGATATAAATTCTAGAAAAGGAAGTGTTGGAGCATTTATAGGTGACCAATGGGTCATAGTGACATCCAAAAATAGATGATAGCCATATAGGTATGGCTTAGTATGCCTAAGAAACAATTAAAGGAAAAAATAAGGAAAGGATTTCCTTGATAATTTTCTATTAACCAAGAATGGTTTGAATCATGAAAATAAGTTGGATTTGGGCATTTCAGTGCCCTCAATAATGTAGTAAATTTCCTAGTTTTATTTTTGAATCTTAAATGATTTATTAGTAGAAGGGATAGAGTGTTATATTGTTGGTTGTTTCCATGTATAGAAGGAAACATAATTACAAATAGGCCTATGAGAATTTTCAAATGATTGACTGTAATCTCTCATCAGAGAAGGATGATATTAAGATTGAATAAAAGTGAATGAATGATATAGAAATGTTCAAACAATGCACAAGTATGATGTATGAGTATGTGTAGGATAAAGGCATGGTAATATTTCTTGAATAAGTGAAATGTGAGGCAATATTTGTACTTTCCTACATTATAAATTCTATGGATGCATGGATAACCCTATGCAGAAGGGTATGAATTGTTTTGTTTAAATAATAGCTTGAAAGGGATGTACTCCTTTCTTTAGAAGGAGCCGGTATAAGAGTATATGAGCAAATATGCTTTGGTGTTATGCATAGAAGGTAGAATGATTAGGCCTTTGGGAGTTGTATGTAAATGATTTTGATCAATCATGAACTGAACGAATTTAATGAATATGCATATGAAGTTGTAAAGTATGCCAATGGTAGGCACCCACAATATATTGATGCATGTAGCTAAGTGTATAAAATCACAATAGAATTAGGTGCATTTATGAATGTATAATATGAATGCATGATAATAATGAATTCTTATGTTATTGAAATACTAAGAGGTGGGGCTGAATTAATATGAGATGAATTAGTAATTTTAGTCACAATATAAAACCTCCAATTAATATTATGAGAAATCAAAATATCATCAACACCATAAACATCACATAAACATAGTACACTAGAATTTTATGTGGAAACCCAATGTAGGATAAAAACACTAAATGATTTTCTTATTGATCAAAGAGTACATTCACTGGAAGCACCAAATCCCTATTTCTCAAAATACAACCGGAAAGAGGCTCCAAACCCCTATTTACAAGATGCAACCTGAAGGAAGCTCCAATTCCCTAATTTTTCAGCTCTAGCCAGAAGGAGGATACAACCCCCTTTCCTTGCCCCATCCAACCACCTTGAAATATAAATGTAGAACAATTTGTCACTACCTTTGTCACTGATAACATGTTGTTGTTGTTGTCTCTGATATTCTTGTTGCTTTTACTAATATGAATGTCTCATCAAGACTGCAACCACGCACACCTCATACCAAGATCCATAAGAGAATTCTCCAAATCAATTGCTTATGAACCACTAACACATACATGTTCATGATTTCTTCAGAAAACTCACCCTAACACACACAGGAATACATAACTTCCATCTTGTAGATGACATGAGCTTTACATCAATGATATTCAAAAAACAATCTCACAGGTTTGCGAATGTGTGTATTGTTTGTCTGTGGGTTTCTGTGCTTTTCCTCACTGCAACCCGCAGATGTCCATTCTTTTCTTTCTGAAACTCATAGGTATACTCAAGGAATTATTTTATGAAAACCCTTCTTCATACTCTCAGCTCCTGCAAACTCCTTACTTCACTGGACTTCTCTATCTCTGACTCACTGTCTCATATCTCCAACTTGTATTCTCATAAGTGAATACACAGAAGTGATTTGAAATTGATTGTTCTCTATGTCTTAAAGGGAAATTTCTTAATGAAATGAAACTTACATGAAACTCATGATCGAATGAAACTCATATGGAACCTGTTATCTTTTTTTTACTGCCACTTTACTTTGACATGCAACTTTGTTCAAGGTTTGACATCAATGACTACAACTTTCGACAAATAATATCTTTCGATAATGGAATGCAATAATTAATTAAATTTGTTTTATAATTAATTAATCCTTGCAATAATTAATCTTTAAACAATCTCCCCCTTTATAATTTATGGAAACACTTATACATGACAATGGAAACACTCATTCTCATGCTAGCTCCCCCTGTCTTCATGCCTCTTCTCTTCCATAGCTCTATTTTTCTCTCTCCCTTTGACATCAATGGAAAAAGATAAATTCTCCTTGGGGCCACTCCCCCTATCAGTAAGCATCTAATATTTACTAATGTTTCTCTTCATGGTGCTTCCTCGTGTACATTTCTGATAAAAATCATTCAAAACACATTCATTGTGGGGATGAAACTACTCCAAGTTTCTATGGAAGATACTAAAAAGTATCCCTCGGAAGAGGTTTGGTAAAGATATATGAAATCTTCTATTTTGTCTCAACATACTCTACCTTGATGTTCCAACATGTTTTTGCTATAATATACTATGCTTCTGTTGTGGACAATGATACTAAAGATTGTTTCTTGCTTAACCAAGATACCAGACAATCAACCAAGTAGAAGGTTGCTCCACTTGTACTTCTTGTATCATCAACACTTCCTAACCAATATGCATCTGTGTATGAAACTAAAGGTAGATCATTCCCTCCTAGATACCATAATATATCATCTTTTGTTCCTTTGAGATATCTAAATATTCTCTTTACTGACATAGCATTTTTTTTCCTTCAGTGCTTCTTGAAATATTGCCACATGTCCAACTGCCTACATCACATTTTGTATTGATGCGGTTACATAGAGTAAACTACCAATAATCTATCTGTAGATTCTTCGATCTACATCTTTTGATATATCATCCTTTCTCAATTTGCAACTAGTCTGCATGGGAGTACTTACGGGATTGCAATCTACCATTCCAAAGTTCTTCACCATTTCTTTGATATACTTAGTATGGGAGATGAAAATTCATGTATCTAGCTGGCATAAGTGGAATCCCAAAAAATAAAGTCAACTCATGAATTAATGACATTTTGAATTCATTATGCATGTCTTTATCAAATTTCTAACTCATCCTATCATCATTACTACCAAAAATAATGTCATCAACCTAAAATTCAATTATCAACAAATTATTTTGATTTACCTTTATGTAGAGATTAATGTCTGCATTGCCTTTATTGAACCCTTGTTGTTGTATATACATGTCCAATCTTGAATACCATGCTCTAGGGGATTTCTTGAGTCCATATAGTGCCTTCTTCAATATTCAAACATAATATTCCCTTTTTGATAGTATAAATCCTTCTGGTTTTTCGATGTATACTTATTCTTCTAGTTCTTCGTTTAGGAAGGATGATTTTACATCCATATGATATACTTTGATTTTATTCAAACATGCATAAGCCAAGGTCAATCTGAGTGCTTCCATTCTGGCAACTGGAGAAAAAAAAAATCAAAATATATTCCTTTAACCTGAGCATGTTCTTGCATACTAACCTTGCTTTATTCCCAGTTACCTGTGCATCCTCATTTAGCTTGTTTCTGAATACCCATTTTGTGCCAATCACATTCTTATCCTTAGGCCTTGGAACAAGTTCCCATGTTTCATTCTAATGCAGGATCATCATCATCATTATTGAAGAGGATGAGTGGAGGAAAACTCATCGCCCAGCGTGTGCATTTCAAACCAGTTTTAAATTCCAAAGGAGGGTGCATCATCTTAACTTTTTCAAAGCCTTGTAATTAAATCCCTTTTAAATTTTTTGAGGCTAGATCCACAGTAAATGATCATAGGATATCATATTTTATTTAATTCCTCAAGGATTGTATATATATGGAGCATCAACTCGTATCTGAGTGTAATGGCCACTTATTGTAATAAGCCTTAGTATATGAATGTATTAACTATGACATGATAGAACTAAGGTAGTTAGTAGGAAGGATCGAGAATCCACTCCATATATAAGTATATGTATTTTGTGCCCAAATGAGGTTGTTTATCATTATCTTAAAGAGTTGTTGAATTTTATTGTTATCATTGCTAGTCATTGTAGAGAGCTGTAAAGACCTATATGAGTCCATGTACATACTTTGTTGAAGGAATGAAAATAGAGAGGTTTGATTCCAAATGTATGGTGTTCTATATTTCTGATATCATTGAGTACATGTGATGTTTCTTTCTATTTTATCTGTTTTATATGTTTTATGTGCATGACTATGGTTTTCATGGCTAAGAGTGGGTGTTGGACACATTGACTACACTGAGAGGGGGGGGGGGGGTGAACAATGTAGGGGTCTTTCTCCCAAACTCCTTAGTTAACAATCACCATTAAATCATTACTCATTGTTGTCATTTATAACTAGTTAAATGTCAAAAAGTATCAACAACATATATCAGGAATATATCATCAGCAAGTCATCACTACAAGGAACACAAAGAACACAATATGTATGTACATTTTTCTTTTTATTAAGGACTACAATCCTTAGGGTTTTTCAGCAACAATTGAATAGAGTACAACTCTACAAGAGGACCAGCTCTATAATGAAAGACTCATCTTACACCCCCAGCACCAACTGAGATAAGGAAAAATTCCTCAATAGATATCAATCTGTACCATAAACAAGTGCATCAACCATGCACCAACATGTGCCAAACAAGTGCATCAACCATGCACCAACCTGTACCAAACAATCTGTAATCAACCTGTACCATAAATAAGTGCAACCAACCATATACCAAGTATGTACCAATCATGTGTCAAGTACTCATCAACTATGACTCATCAATATGTACCAACATCATCAACTATACACCTCGTGTATGTGCCAACTCATCAACTACTTATCTCAACCATGTACCCAACTTGTACCTCAACCAAAATCACTCAACAATTTAATGATCCAAATATGATTTGTAACTCTGTAATAGACCTGGTGTATATGATCACATACCTACAAACCTTCCTTAACTTTAAACAACAAGAGATTAGCATATTCATCAAACTTTTCTTTAGTCTCACATGACTAGTTTTGGATTAGTCAACAACCCTAACTTGAAATAATCATAACTTTGTACCTGTAATGAATTAAGATTTGAAACTGATACATAATGTTCTTCAGTGTGTTTTATGCAATTCCTCCAGGTTTCACTACTTGGAACCTCTCAGAAAAGGAGTTATAGAAAAAATGGCATACCTTGCTGAATTATGGATTATTCTAGAGAGTGACCTTGTAGAGCGTTCCCCACACAAAATATTTGTTGAATAGATCTGAAAATGTTACAAATTATACTACATACTATCAACACAATTGGGATCACTGAATTTGGATCTGTTAGGAAGACGTTATGATATTTTTACCTGAAACACTTGTTTTAGACTAGTTTCAGGACTAGCCACAAACGACCCACAAGATGAATTTTTTACCAAAAATACTTGAATATATTTCATCAATGGAATATAAATATCATAGTCTGAATCATTATATAAAATAATTTATTACGAAAATGGTGAGATGACCTGTAAATAACATACCTTAGAAAGCACCATGAAAAGAATTCATCCTCCCTTGAATTTTGGCCCTCTTTTCTTCACCTTCCCTCTGAAATTTGGCTTAGATATCCTTTGGTTACCTCCATCACCTATAGATATTCAATATTCTCAAGTGTTCCATGCAAAAATTTTCAAGAAGCTCTCACAAGAATCTCTCCATCAATACTCCAAAAGATATTCTCACAAGAAGCTCTCCATTGATCCACAAAAAGGATGATCTACAAGAGACCATTGTTATCTTATTTATACTTTCATCATCTAGGTCACTTAACCCATTTTTAGGTCACTTAATGTATTTCTAGGTCACTTAACCTATTTTCCTTATTTTAGGGTTAATCACTTTCCATAAATAGAATGTTCTCCAATACTTTATCATTTAAATATTCCTTCTTGATTTTGTCACCTTACTTTATCATTTCTTGATTTTGTTACTTATCTTTATTATTTAAATAATCTGCCTTGACTTTGTCACTTTACTTTATCATTTAAATATTGATTTCTTCTTTTAGTTCACTTTGACTTCTTTGACCTTGGGGGCTTCAATCCTTCATGTGGGGGTCCTTCATGTTTGTAAGGCCATACCTCTCAAACCATGAGGAGTTATGTGACATTCCACATACCACCAGAAATGGCATGACAAGCACTATCCATCTAGGATAGTTTCACCAACAATTTCCCTGATCTTCATCTCATTATTCCACATACAAGCATGGGTCCTCCAACCATTCTTCTAGGATAACTCAATCTGCAAAGTGTCTTCTCGTGAGGGATTTCACCATAAGGGTACCACTTTGGAGTTCATCCATTTGTGCACCTTATCAATCATGATAAGACAATAATGACTCATCTATACATTTTTCAACAATGCATTATATACCAATGAAACCAGATCGATCCATCTTCA
Source organism: Picea engelmannii (assembly GCA_009831015.1). Lineage (NCBI taxonomy): Eukaryota > Viridiplantae > Streptophyta > Pinopsida > Pinales > Pinaceae > Picea > Picea engelmannii. The sequence goes on from ML778517.1 coordinate 1,011,492, forward strand.
TCATGTATCAATGACAACTCATTGATCCATATTCATCATATCAGTGACAACTCATTGATCCATATTCATCTATGCATTCTCATCAAGAAAAATACATATTAAATTACATCAATCATCAATCAAGAACTTGACATCAATCAACGACATCAATCAATCAAACCATTGGCATCAATGACAACATGATCCAACAATCTCCCCCTTTGGCATTGATGGCAATACTAATATTAATGTCAACACGAATTACCAATTATTGATGTCAACATGTAGATAAGGCATGCTCTACATCAATAGTCAATGTGACTATCTCTCCCAAATGTGACTATCTCTCCCAATCAATAATTATCAATCAAATCAATGTGACTATCTCTCCCCCTTTGACATCAATGGAAAAGGGCCATTTTCCTCTTGGGGTTGCTCCCCTTGCTTGAACTTTCCTTGGGGATGCTCTCCCTGTCTGAGTTCCTTTGATCTTTCTCTGAATAATCTATCCTCTTTTCAACAAGGGATATCACTATGATGTAATGTTGAAAACACATCAAACATACTCCCCCTATGACCATCACTCCTCTTGGAATTATGCCTTTGTGCTCTTTCTTCAAATATAGGGCTCTTTTCTAGGTATGCATCTGATAAATATCTCCTCCTAGAATCATGGGAAGAAGAATGATTCCCCTAATGGATATGTCTCCCCTATATTCTCTACGAGATGAACAATGTGATACCATATATCGATCCTTGGACCTATTCATGCATCAAACTCATGCTATACCAAGCATCATGAAGCAAAAGATATGTCAACAATGAAATAAAGAATCATGAGAAAAATATCAACCAAGCACATCCTGTAAAAAAATGTGTGCTCATCATGCAAAACACCTATGTACATCAACAATGTACATCAACATCATGCAATGTGCCAAAATATATCATCCATGGAATGTATCAATCATATGCCTGTATCAATATGCCAACATGTGCATCTACCAATATGCCAACCATGTGCATCTACCGATATGCCAACCATGTGCATCTACCAATATGTCAACCATGTGCATCTACCAATATGCCAACCATGTGCATCTACCGATATGCCAACCATGTGTCATATCACTCATGATATGTCTCCATCATGAACCAAGTGCCACAATCATGTATCTTAAACAAATACCAATTGTTGTGTTGATCAAGTAGTACCAATGGTGTAGTATCATCAAGCATATGCCATCTATGAGTGTACCAAACATGTATCATTTATAGATCAAGCTATGAATCATCAATGATGTACAACATGATCACCTCATCAACTCACCAACCACATGTCCCAATGTGTAGCCCATCCATATGCTAAATTCATGCATCAAGCTTTCCAACAAGTAAGCCTCCAATACATCATTAAGATATAGCACATAACCAAGGTGTGATAACTTCACATTCATAACCAACATTGTTCTTCAACAGAAAATGCATCAATCCATACTCATGGGTTAGTGCCATGCACCCAAGATTTTATTTTACATCATCACCTTACATAATTCAATATAGAATCATGAAAACCTGCAACAAACAATGTCAGAACCTGCAATAAACCATGTCAGAACCTACATCACAGAGTTATACCATCACATCAAACTACAATCCATGTGTATAGCTCTTTTCCTTAGGCCTCACCACATATATGCGGCATGTTGCATAGACAACTCACATATGTACACGACCTATACAAGGTCATCCTACGTATGTATGCGATCGATACCACTATCACCCGCATATGCCTCAGTAGATGAAATTTTTGAACTTCCCTTCAGTCTTTCATTCTGTTCTGGCTGCTCTGTCTTCTTAACCCACTTCTGTAGATGTCCCTACTCCTCAAAACTTGATCTCTAAGCATCCATATTTTCAAAGATGTTTTCTTTCCTTACTTCATTCATTCTTCTAGCCATGATATGTAAAGTCATCATCATGGAATTTCTTCTTGTGTTCCAGCACTCCTGGGATTTGTGGCCAAATACACTATAGTTGTAGCATCTCATGGTGTTACAGTGAACAATAATGTGTCTTACTTGATCACATATCCAACACCTTATGGTGTTATGAAATCTTCCATTATATCTTCTTTCATAAGATCTACATTCAAAAGCTTTGTGACCATATTCATTACATGAATAACAATGCCCATGAAAAATACTTTCATACCTTTGTTTTGGTGTCCCAAAGATAGCTTCTTGATGTCTTCCTTGCCTTTTTCTTTTAAAATTTTCCTTGCCTTGTGTAGATGGTTGCTTTGCAACATTGTCTTCCTTCTTTGATGGACTTACCTCATGCTTCTTTGAGGTACTTGCTTCAACATGTGTAGCTTCTTCTTTGTATCCAAGACCTGATTTATCATATGGTTATCTTTGACTTTCCAAGATCTCATCCAAGATTTTTGAGCTATTCAAGAATTTATTTGACTTCTCCACTTTCTTTCTAAGATCAACAATTTCAACTTCTAACTTATCACATGACTCTTCCTTTTCATTAATTTGATTCTTCAAAAGTTCTTCTACCCTTTTGGCTTCTTCAATTTGGGTCTTGAAATGAATAATAGTTTCAAAACTTTTGCTAATATCATAATCTACCTTCATATCTTCTTTTTCATTTTTTAGTCTTGTGATATCTTCTTCCTTTTCTTCCAATTTAGTCTTATTTATATCTTCTTGTTCTTTGAGCATTCTCTTTAACTTCAAGATGTGCCTTTGACTCCTCCTAATAAACTTCTTAGTGTTATCCTAAAAATAGTTATAATGTGTATAAAAATGATCACTTTTGTATCTATATAAACCCTCTTCAACTTCCCTTTGAAGTTCTATTAGATATTCTTCTATTCTTTCCATGGGATAACTACCATCAAACTTTACACAAACTATTTCTATATCATCTTCTTCACTTGAGAAAAAATCAACATCATCACATTTTGAATCATTGCAATCAAGAGTCTTTGGAGATTCTATATCTTCATTTGAAATACTTTTGGGATCCTCCTTTGTGCTATATTCACTTGAAATTTTTTCAATATCACATTTGGAAATAATACAATCAAGGGTTTTTGGAGATCTCTACCTTTGATAATCTTGATGGAGTGGTCTTCAATATCTTCCTTCTCCTTCTTGCTTTGATATGTCTCCTCTAGCTCTAGCCATAGATCCTTGGCAGAAGTGCATTGTTCCATGTTTTATTTTATAGGGCTTGAGAGTCCACTAAGAATGGTCTTGAGAGCCAAAGCATCATTCTTCTTTCCTTCCCTTTGAGATGAAAAAATTTGACTTGTTCTTCAATGGAACTGATCCACCAATGGTTGCCTTCCAAATAGTTGCTCCCATTTTCTTCAAATACAATCTCATCTCTATTATCCAAGTAGAATAGTTTTCCTCATCAAGGATTGGTATTTCATCATCCATTTCTATGTCAATGGATCTCCTTCAATCTTGTTAAGGCTTGTAGTGAAGGCCTTCTCTGATACCAATTGTTGGACACACTGACTACACTAAGAGGGGGGGGGTGAACAGTGTAGGGCTCTTTCTCCCAAAACTCCTTAGTTAACAATCACCATTAAATCATTACTCATTGTTTTCATTTATAACCAATTAAATGTCAACACATATCAGCAACATATATCAGCAATATATCATCAACAAGTCATCACCACAAGGAACACAAAGAACACAAGATGTATGTACAATTTTCTTTTTATTACGGACTACAATCCTTGGGGTTTTTCATCAACAACTGAATAGAGTACAACTCTACAAGAGCACCATCTCTATAATGCAAGAATCAACTTACACCCTCAGAACCAACTGAGATGAGTAAACAATCCTCAACATATATCAATCTGTACCATAAACAAGTGCATCAACCATGCACCAACCTGTGCCAAACAAGCGCATCAACCATGCACCAACCTCTACCAAACAACCTGTAATCAACCTGTACCATAAACAAGTGCAACAAACCATGTACCAAGTATTTACCAATCATGTGTCAAGTACTCATCAACTATGACTCATCAATATTTACCAACATCATCAACTATACACCTCATGTATGTGCCAACTCATCAACTACTTGTCTCAACCATGTACCCAACTTGTACCTCAAGCAAAAGCCCTCAACAATTTAAAATCCAAATATGATTTGTAACTCTGTAATAGACCTTGTGTATATGATCACATACCTACAAAACTTCCTTACCTTTAAACAATAAGAGACTACCATATTCATCAAACTTTTCTTTAGTCTCACATGACTAGTTTTGGATTAGTCAACAACCCTAACTTGAAATAATAATAAATTTGTAACTGTAATGAATAAATATATGAAACTGATGCACAATGTTCTTCAGTGTGTTTAATGCAATTCCTCCAGGTTTCACTACTTGGAACCTCTCATAAAAGGATTTATAGAAAAATGGCATACCTTGTTGAATTCTAGCTTATTCTAGAGAGAGACCTTGTAGAGCATGCCCCACATGAAATATTTATTGAATCGATCTTAAACTATTAAAAAACATACTACATAATTTACTCTAACCAACAAAATCAAGCTCACTAAATTTGGATCTATTATAAATAAGTTATGACATTTTTACCTGAAACACCTATTTTAGAGTAGTTTCAGGACTAACCCCAAACCCTATTTTCCACAGAGTGTATCTCCAAATATAAAACGACCCACAAGATGATTTTTTTACCATGGATACTTGGATATGCTTCCTCAGTTTCCTATCAATATCACAGTCTTAATCATTATAGAAAAAAATTTATTGCGAAAATGGTGAGATGACCTGTAAATAACATACCTTAGAAAGCATCATGAAAATAATTTATCCTCTCTTGAATTTCATCCCTATTTTCTTCACCTTCCCTCTAAAATTAGGCTTAGATATCCTTTGGTTACCTCAATCACCTATAGGTATTCAATATTCTCAAGTTTTCCACACCAAAAATGCTCAAGAAGCTCTCCATCAATACTCCAAAAGATATTCTCACAAGAAGCTCTCCATTGATCCAAAAAGAGGATGATCTACAAGAGACCATTGCTATCTTATTTATAATTTAATCCTCTAGGTCTCTTAACCCATTTTTAGGTCACTTAACCCATTTCTAGGTCACTTAACATATTTTCCTTATTTTAGGGTTAACCACTTTCCATAAATAGAATGTTCTCCAATACTTTATCATTTAAATATTCCTTCTTGATTTTGTCACCTTACTTTATCATTTCTTGATTTTGTCACTTCTCTTTATTATTTAAATAATACACCTTGACTTTGTAACTTTACTTTATCATTTAAATAATGATTTCTTCTTTTAGGTCACTTTGACTTCTTTGACCTCGGGGGCTTCAAGCCTTCATGTGGGGGCCCTTCATCTTCGTAAGCCCATAACTCTCAAACCATGAGGAGTTATGTGACATTCCACATACCACCGGAAATGGAATGACAAGCACTATCCATATAGGATAGTTTCAACAACAATTTTCTTGATCTTCTTCTCATTATTCCACATACAAGCATGGGTCCTCCAACCATTCTTCTAGGATAACTCAATCCACAAAGCGTCTTCCCATGAGTGATTTCACCATAAGGGGACCACTTTGGATTTCATCCATTTGTGCACCGTATCAATCATGATAAGACAATAATGAGTCATCTATACATTTTTCAACAATGCATCATATACTAATGAAACCACATCGATCCATTTTCATCATGTATCAATGAAAACTCATTGATCCATCTTCATCATATCAATGACAACTCATTGATCCATCTTCATCTATGCATTCTCATAAAGGAAAATACATATTACATTACATCAATAATCAATCAATGAATCCTTTGCCATCAATCAATCACTTGAAATCAATCAATGAAATCAATCAATCAAACCATTGGCATCAATGACAACGTGATCCAACAATGGGAACCTTTGATTCAATTGTTTTTCTTCTGAGAGTTCTAGTACAAGGAGTGCATAGTGCCCATAAGGAGTGTGAAGGCTGAGTCAAGATTGACTCAGAAGCTCAGAAGAGGTATCATCAAAATTTGTAAAGGAAGTTCAAGGAGTACATAGTTGCTCAGTACAGATAAAATACTAGAGAAGACTCATGCAAGGCATGCGTCGGGCCAACATTTAGTTGAATTGTTGAGGAAGTCTCAGAGAGGACAAACACAAGGAATGCGCAAATATATTTTCAGGAAAAAAATATAAGTCTAAAACATTTCAGAGGTTCAAAGGACACAAGGAATGAGCTAGAGGTCTGAAACCTTGAGTAACAAAAGCTAAGAAGAGATAGCGAGTACAAGACTTATGAAAGAGGGACTTGGAAAAATTCCTAAGTATGAAAACTTTGAAGTGTTCAGAGGAGGCATTCAAGGTTTGAATCACCCTGTGTGGTCAAGCTTAGGAAGATTACTGACCAGAATCCCTTGAAAGGGAAGTAGTTTTACTATTTATATGTTGAATGGATGAGATCCATTCGGTAAGAGTCAAGATCATCGATGACCATCAGATCTGGAGAAGTAGCGAGCGCGTTAAATCCTAGCAGTCCTTTGGACTTCGTGTATTCAGAAAATTTCATAATTTGAGTGAAAAAGAGGAGGAACTCTTGAAGTTCTGAAGTCTGAAACCCAATGTCTTGGAGACCAACACTCCAGAAGGAAGGGAGCATTGCAGCGAATGTTTGAAAATCTTCTAAAGCTCTGAAGAGCGGAGGAGATATTGATTGTTGGGTACAACGAACTTGTTATAGGAGATCCTGTACTTCGGAGGATAAACACTTCAAGGGGAAAATTAAAGTTTTATTACATAGGTTGGGATCCTAGAAGGCCAGATAAAATCATGGTCATCCATTCCCAAGGACACGTGTCAGCAGATCGATGACTCTGGAAGATTAGAAGTTCGGGAGAAAAGAGGGAAGAAGTGCTTGATCCCTCTGAAGATTTGAATCCCAGAGTTGATATGAGCCATCAATCAAAGGAGGACATGTGGCAATAGATCTAGAGGTCTAGAGAGTTAGCACTCTAGGGAAAAAGGAACCAAATTTTTTTGGGAGCAAGGATTTTTGAAGTCTCGAATACCGAGATTCATCCTAGCCGTCAATAAGAAAGGGACACATGGAGGAAGGTGAGGCCCTTCAGCATTTTGATGTTCGGGAGGAAAAAGGATTTGTACTGAGTGAATATCTGAACTCTTAAATCCTGTAGTAAATTTAGGTTATCAATCCATTGAGGCATAGGGCTCGTTGATCTGAGTCCTCCGCGAGTTTGTAAGTCCTACACTCCAGAGGTTTTACAGTGTTGTACACTCGAGACTCCCAAAGCTAGGAATACTAAAGTGAATCATGGTCCTTGATCAATGGGAGGCAGTGTACCATTGATTTCGTAGAGGAGGAGAGTCATTGATATTCACCATCACAATTTTGTAGTTCATAAGTCTGGGAGGAATTGGGTTTTGATACCCATGAAATGCCGAATACTATAAGAACAGATTTCATCGGGGCCATCCATTATCAAGGACACGCATCGCTAGATCAGGAGATCTGAGAGTCAGGTATTCTGGAGAAGTTGTGAATTTAAGGGTCTTGGTGCAAGGTCTGTCAGAGCTTTGAAGTTCATAACTCATCCTATTTGTTGATCGAAGGAAGAAACATGGTGAATCGAGTAGGCCTCCATTAATTCAGCATTCAGGGTTTATGAACAGTTTCCATGGGAAAACACTCAGACTCCTAAAGTCTGAAATAAATTTGGGTCGCATGCCTATCAAATCCTGGATATTCGAAGACTTTAACAGTCGTATATCTCAATGGAGATATAGAGCCATTGATCCCCAAAAGGAGTTTGACACTCTGAAAATTCTTCATTTGGGAGGAACGTACTATTTGTTTGTTAAGACTCCCAAAGATTAGAGGCTCTGAAGTCAAAAATTCTTTGGATTTTGGAGAATTAGCCCACCATTTTAAGTCAGGGTCATGTGGACTTCACCCTTGACCTATCAAATCCCTTTCTAAGGTAATTTATGGCTGAAAAGAGAGGGAAAATTCTTGTGGAAGTGAAATTGAAGGTTCAGTAGGCACCTGCGAGTTGATCCAGCTCCTGAATTGGATGATCCTTATACCGAGAGGTCAAGCGGGCCCCAGGGAGTGAGTGGGGGTATACATAAAGTGGTATTAGATCCTAAATTAAGATCTATGTGAAAGAAACTTTAGAATCATGTTGCCTAGGAGATGTCGGGACAAACCTGTAGCAAATCCATCCATGGAAAAAGAAATGAGGCAACTCTATGCGAGATTGGATTCCATGGACACAACTAAGAGGAGAGCACCCTATTTTGGTGACATCAGCAAAACCAAGAGTGAATAAATGGAAATAGAAGGCGTTGCAGGAGAATAATTTGCAGAGGAACACTTGTTGAGAGTTGTTGTAAAAATGGGGGTTAGAGAAAAAATAGAAGTCTCGATGTATGAAGGAAACTTGGATGTTGAGGAGCTGCTAGATCAGATAAGGGCCTTAGACAGTACTTTGATTATGAGGAGATCGATGATTAAAATAAGGTAAAGCATGTTGTTACCAGGTTGAAGGGACATGAAGAACCATGGTGGGATGAACTGCAAGATGATAGAAGATACAAAGGTAAGAAAAAAATCAAAATTTGGGACAAAATGGTAGCTAAGTTAAAATCTAAATTAATACCCAAGGACTATCAGATAAATTTGTTTAGGATATTGCATAACTTGAGATAGAAGGGTTTGAAAGCAAAGGAGTACACTAAATAATTTTACAGGCTGAACATCAGGGTAGGACATCAAGAAAATGATGAAGAAAAAGTTGTCAGGTATATTAATGGCCTGAGGTATGAGATACAAGATGGCATTATCATGATAATTGTGAGGACAATGGAGGATGCTTATCAGGTGGCCCTGAAAGAAGAGGATAATTTGGATAAAAAAAAAAATCAATGGAGTAGAGGAAAGAATCATGACCAAAGAGAAGGAACCACCAAGGTGAAGTTCCAGAAGGCAGGACAAGAAGATGGTATCTTTGACATCCAGGTGACTAGAGGAGAAAGATATAGGGGTGGAAACTATGGTGGCATAAAATCTTTCCCTGGGGGAAGAGGAAGAGGCAGAAGTGGAGCAGTAAAACTCTATGTCTATGGAAAGACAAGGAATATATCTTGGGAATGTCCTGAGAGGAAGAATAAATAAGGAGGTGGAGAAGCTCACATTTTTTAAGCTCAAGGATGGAATGCGGAGGTAGAAGCAGTCTGTTGGGACAGGGGCACACCCAGGGTTAAACTCTTAGCAGCGCACCAACAAACCCTAACCACTGGCCCTTTAGGAAACAATTGCAAGGAAGATGAAGCCACACCCAAAGTAGCAATAAGGAGGTTTCATGACACATGTGTCTACAACCAAAGGAAATGAAAAATGATTCCAGAACAACAATGCAATATAACGTAGAGATTCTTTTATAGTCTTATACTTAGCTTCACGAAGTTAGCTTATACCTCTTATATTTAATAAGAAAAACAATAATGAAATAATAGTATAACAGATAGAAAATAACATAACATAAACCACAAAGACAACAAGATTTACGTGGTTCACCCTCTCCCTAGGGCTACATCCACATAACTATGCGTATTAATACAATAGATGAAAACATACAGTTCTATCTGCGCACTTAGCTGCAGATCCTTCTCTCTCTTCCTCTTTATTTCCCCTCCTTGCGCACCCAGCTACAGGGTTGATCTTCGCACCCAACTGAAGATCCAGAATACAAGAATGCACTTACAAAAAAAACACTTCTATCTCTCAAAACATCATCATCATCCTCTCTCTTCTAATCTTATATTTATCATTTTATGACTCTTAGAAACCCTAGACCAAAGTCCAGGTGCCAAAACCATAGGTCCACATAACCCTCATTTTAAGGGCTTCGCCAACCTATTCTTCCTTCTTCTCCATGAGGTGCTCCAAAGCACCCATTGGTGTCTTATTCCTCTTTCTGACTTGTCCGCGATCTATCTTCTTTGCTTCTTTTCTTCCTTGGTCTTCTCTTTCAACTACCTACTTTCCCTTACTTCATTCCTTCTTTTCTTCTTCTTTAACCACTTTGAACCTTCCTCGGTTTGTGTGTCGTATACGCACTTCATGCTTTGTCTTTCTTCTTCTTTAATATTTTCTTTCTTCCTTAATACATGACCAAGGGCCAACATGCCCCCAACACTCACCTGTGACTTGTCCCGATTCACTGCAGGGTTGAGCCTTCTTTATTACTTCAACTGCAGACTATGCAGAGCAGCTTGTTCTTATTGTTATGTCCCTCTTTATCATGTGCAGATTGCCTTTTCTATGTCTGGTACCCAATTTCAACTGCACTTGGTAGCTATACCCTTCTTCTTGTGCTTTTAATAAGTTTTGCAAGGAAGTTGTTTGTCACAATACTGTTTCAACCAGCTCCCATTTACTAAACCATCCTTCCATTCTCTGTTAAGAGTATTCAACTATGCAAATCCACCTTCTATAACATAGGAAACTTCGAATGGTTCGAGCCAATGTGTCCTGAACTTTCCTAGATGCTTCATGAACTTGTTGTCATATAAAAGTACCAAATATCCTTGTTTTAATGCTTTATTCTTGATATGTCTATCATGGTAATCCTTTTCTCATTATTTTTGTACCTGCTGATGAAATCCTCCAATGAACCTATCTTCCTCTAGTTCCATCAATTGTACGAGCCTGTATTGAATAGCGCCAGTGTCATCCATACCTGTAAATGTTGCAATTCTTAAACTAGGAGGCAAATATTCCATAGCTACTACTACTTCCTGGCCATAAACTAACTTAAAGGGAGTCTGCGTTGTTATCTTTTTGCAAGTAGTTCGATAAGCCCATAACACTGCTGGAATTCTTAAATCTCAATCATATTTGTTAACACTGCAAATATTATTCAAAGTTGTCTCCAAAATATTATTGAAAGCTTCAACTATACCATTCTCCTGTGGGTGGTATGGTGTGCACTTTTGATGGTGAACTTCGAACTCCTGAGTCAAGGCTTCAATAGTTTTGTTAATGAAATGTGTACCTTGATCACTCATAAGGATATTTGGGCATCCAAATCTGGTTATGATATCATCAAAGATGAATCGTTTAAGTGTAGTTGCACTACATTCCTTAACTTCTCTTTCTTCTGCCCATCTGGTCAAATACTTTGTAGCAGTGATAATGTATTGAGCTCCTATGGGCTTTCCTGGTGGGTTGATCGGTCCCACAAAGTCAATAGCCCATTTCTCAAATTCTTGTAAGGTTAATGGGGTTGCTAAAGGCATATTGTCCCTTCTATAAGGCATCCCTATCCTTTGGCATACATCGCAGGATCTTAGTAGTATTCCTTAGCATCCTTATGTAAAGTGGGCCACCATAGGCTAGCTTTGAGAACCTTCTATGTTGTTTCTTTCCCTGCATAATGTCCCCCTGTGATGCCTTCATGTGATTTTGTAAGAATCAATGTTATTTCTTCCTCCATAATGCATCTCCTCAAGATATCATCTGGTCCCATCTTACATAATTGTCCAACTATAAGTTGAAAATCTGCAACGCAGACTACCAACTATTTCTTCTGAATAACTATATACTCGCGAGGTGCCATTCTCGTGGACATGAACTGGACTATCTCGGTGAAGTGATCATCAACATTCCTGATGGACAACAAATGTGCATATGGTAGTGTATCATCCAAACTGGTAGGTTCATCTCCATGTTGTAACTTAGATAAGTGATTAGGTCCCTTATTCATTCTACTTGGCTTGACCACAATCTCAAAATCATATTCCTGGAATAATAATAACCATCTACATATTCTTCCCCACAACATTGGATTGTTGACTAAGTACTTCAATGTAGAATGATCAGTAAACATATTAAAATGTCCTCCCAAAAAGTATGTTTCACATTATTTTGGTCACCCCAGTGATCCTTTTACAACATGTGTTCATGTTCCCAAAAGAGCCTTCCTTAATTTAAAAAGTGACTGGCTTTCTCTTTTCAAAAACTCTATTAAAGAAGATCGCCACAGGCTACACTATACACAAGGTGTGGCGATGCCTGATCGCTATCCTCTTCCATAAAACTAGATTGTGACATCACTGCAGGCTGTCCTATAGCTAGGGTGCGGTGATGCTAAAAGACTAAGAAAAGGTCGAGCTTCACAAAATTTCTAGAAGAGGATATTCTAGAAGATGAGGTGGCTTCCAAATAGATGGGATCTTACTCGCTTCTCTAATTTGGTGGGATCATCCTAATCTCTTTAACCATATCTATTTCCCCTATATAAAGAGGGATTTCTCATGAAAAAGGCTAAGGTTAATGAAGGTTGAATAGGCTAAGAATTGTGTGAGGAATTCTACTTCAGTTCATTCTTGAGAGCTTCATGTTGGTTCATCAAGTCATTTTGGATCTTCTTCATGCAAGTTTGGAGAATGTGTATGTGTTGGAGAAAAGGGCCACTGAAAGGGGACCTTGCAACATCAAGTCTTGTGGTTGTATCTTCCACTTTTACTTAATATAATGAAATGACATGTTTTTTTCCCATAAAACCATTCTCGTTTTATTTTATGATTCCTTGATCACATACATAAGTTTTCATTGAGTATACTATCATTGCTTTCACTTTGGTTGGTTTGTGTTCCCTTGCAGATTCAATATCACAGGAGCACCAGAGTAGAGAGAGGACAATAAAGATACAAGGAAGTGATATTTAATGGTATGTCGTTCATCTCTTGTTTTATAGTAAATTCAATGATTAGAGCTTAGGGAAAGTGTCATGTCCTGTCTTGTTTTTTTCTAGATCTAGGTGGATCTAGGGAGATCAATTTATGCCTGTATTTACCAATTAAACCAATAACAAAATTGGTGACTCCGCTAGGGATATGACTTGTTTTTGGTTTTTTGTTGTCCATTTTTGTTTAGCCTACCTCCTTTCATTTTAATTCAATCTTTGAGTCTGTGGGTGATCCATTTGAACTCCTTGGACTTGAAAGTTCATTTAGATTCTTTGTCCTTTGTCCAATTTTTCCTTATTTAAGAGTTTGTCGCACTGTACCCCATATACAACCTGCGACGTTCCGTGATTTCCAGATCCTGCCTGTTTAAATTAGTGTGGAATCATCTCATTCTATCCCATAGCTATCCTGCAATGACCTTATTTCATCGCACTGTAATTTACTACTAAGCTATGACGTTTCCTGTAGGATTTGTTGGTTTTGGCCTTTTGTCTTCTCTCAACCAGTTTTTTTTTGGTCACCTAGGATGAAATTTTGGTGCTAGTATCTGATTTTTTTTCTGATTTTAAGACTTGTTGTTGATTGGTTTTCACGGATTGAAAGTCTTTCTCTATCATTTTGCAAGTTTTTTTCTTCTTGATTTTTGTCTCTGGATCTAGATCTAAGTGCTTGATTGATAAAAGTATTTGATTTGATTAAAGTTTTGAATTGTTTTACATTTTCTGGATTTCTTATTGATTTGAAATATATTTTTGTTTGCATTTGGCGAAACACTTTCATGTCATATTCATTTTTTTCTTCATTGAAAGTTCTATTTGGGTATTGTATTGAGTGTATTCATTTTCTTTGATTACGTTTTCCTTTCTTCATTATAGATCTGATTTGATTTTGGAAAGGAAGAATTAAAGTCATCTATTATTTTTTGTAATCGCTCATAAGAAAAAATTTGCATTCAATTTTTTTTTCTTTAGAAAGAGAGAAAATTGGGAATTTGATAGCTTATGATTGTTTGGAATTGTGTTCATTCAAGAAAAAGGAATTTCATTTCGTAGCTTTCGTGCTTCCAAAGAAATACCTTCTCCTTATTACAATTAGAGTTCATTGAACTGAAAGATTGCATCATTCATCTCTTCTTGCATATTATTGGGTCAAGGTCTCATATGACATCGATTTCATTTCCATCTCCCTCTTGATTAAACAACATCCTCTAAAACACTGCGTAATTTTAAAATTTATTAGTAACTTTTGTTTTCTAGAAACTCTTCTCACTGACATTATCTAGGCTAGCGCTTTGAAATATGTTGTGAGGCACACTCTCTAAAGCATAAAAAACATTGTAGAATCTTGTGATAGGGAGTGTTCAAATCCACTTGCAACATTTTTTCCTAGGAAGCCCTTCTCACATAATGGTCAAACCTGAGGTCGCATTAAGACTGGCAGAGTTACTCACCCTGCTTTGTTGGTATTGGTGTAGCGATTGCACGTATTATAGGGGTCACTTGAAGGTATACCCACAATTATGAGTGGAATCCTTTCAAGTTAATTTCGGTCTAGATACCCTACCTTTGTGCATGGATCTAACTATCGATTGTTTCCCTAGGAATCATTGTTGTATCTGGTAACCTTAGTATCCTATCTCTTTAGGGTCTTACACAAGGTGACTGTGGAGAGGCAAGTATTCACGATACCTGGAATCGATATTGTCCAAACTCACTCGAGCTCCTTGGAGTGTATACCCATGATTATGTGTGGGAGATTGCACCAGGGTGTAAGTCCATTAAGCAGGTCGTCAACGTAACTTTTCCACTCGCTCTATCCTAGCCCCTTCTTGTCATGACTTTGCGATGTTGGATTTCATCACCAACTAGTGACTTCAAAATAAGAAGGTTTGTTTGGTTGGTTTGATTTCTAGATTTTTTTAGCGAGTGTTGTTTGTTTCCATAGTTGGCCATAGATTTTTTCTGTAAAATATTTGGTTCAGGCAACATTGACCCTCTGCATCATTCACGTAGGATGCAAGGGATACCCCCAGAAGATACAGAAGGTTACCTCCCTTTGCTTCCTAATTCACCAGAGGGCTCTCCTAAGCAGAGAGAAGTCCAAGACAACGTAACCTCACAAGTGGAAAGTTCCAACTCTTTAGAAGATTTATGAATTATTTCTGATTTTATAGAGGCTTTCCAACTCCCTCCAACTCCGTTACCGTATACTGGATATGTGAAATATATTATCCAGATGAATTGATCAAGAGAAATTGTTGTTGAAACTTCTGGAGCACCAAGTGGACCTCACACAGGCCCTAGAGTAGAGAATTCCCCTCTTTCTAGTGAAGCATTTAGAACCCTACCTCGCACTGTGCAAGAGATTTACGACAACTTAGGGGTGAGTCCTGATCCACCTATAATATCACAACTTCCCGAAATTCTTGTTACCTACACGGTACCTTTAGACCATTTTTCTGGTACAACTAGCAATATCATCGTTGTTCCAGACACATAGTTAGTTGGTCCTCACTTGACCCTTTCTCTCCACATGGCCCATTCTACCATGGTCCCACACGCTACGACTATTCCTACTAGGAATGTGGTGGTTAATAAAGATCCCATTGGAACACCACCTCCGTCTAGACCTATCCCGTCACTTCCCTTTGGGTATCACACTTTGAATACTCCCATCGCCATCTCTACCCATAATCCGTCCGAAGGGAAAATAATTTTTATTCCTCCTAGGTATAATGTTTCTATTGGTTTTGTTTCTGCACTTGCCCAAAACCCCTCTGGAGGGTTGTACATCCCTCTTCTACCTTTTTTTGGAGGGGCTAATTATTCTGGCCCTAGTGGCTCTATCCCACTTGGGGGCACTCGTCCGTCTATCACTTCTGGTTTTTAAATTCCTTTTGGAGGACAACCTCAAACTAGAGCACAACCATAAATTTGGGGACAACCTCAATTTGGGGCACAACCTTAGGTCGGTTGGAAACCCTAGATTAGTGTACAACCCCAATCTGGGGCCCCACCTCAATTCGGGGGGCAACCCCAAGTTGGCACCCATAACCCGGTTTATGGGAAAACTACACATGTACCTTGGATTCTTCCTATCCAAGGAATTCCACAACCATTTGGGGGGAAACATTCTCAAGCTAACTCTTCTGTACCTCCCAATCTTGGCCAACCATGTCCAGGTTCCTTGAATCCTACTTGGGGTCCAAACTTCCAGTCAAATTTTCCTTCCCAAAGAAACATTCCAAATCAACCCAACCCTACAGGCTACATGCCTCAAAACCCTCCCCAACCAAATCTATCAGGACTTTCTACTTACATATAGACTTCTTACGGTCCTACTAGTATATTGACAAGACTTCCTCCCCAAATTCACCACTATACTCAAGTTAATAGATAGTTTCCTTTTCTAGCCACTTTGGATTTACCCGACTTGTCTAGGATCTTGAATGATCCTATCTTACATTCTCCCCATTGCCCCGTCATACCAACCAAATTACCATACGACATTCCCAAGTTTAACGGTCAACCAGGAGAAGACCCAAATAATCATGTTATGACTTTTCACCTTTTGTATTCATCCAACTCATTCATGGACAACTCCATTAGGTTACGACTCTTCCAACAAACTCTCATGGCTTTGGCAACAAAATGGTACATTGAGTTACCGCAAGGATTCTTTAATGACTTTAATACCCTAGCCATGGATTTCCTCATGCATTACCAATTGCCAATTTGTTACGAGACAGGAACCAAAATTTTGAGTTCCTTTAAACAATCTTCTACCACTCATATTTCCGATCACATTCATGAGTGGAGAAGGAGACGATGTTTGATCAAAATCTACCTTCCTGATCAATTATTGGCTGAGTGGTTCATGAAATCACTCATTAGTAAAATCACCCATGATGTTTCCATGGGTGGAGTTGTCACTGAAGAGAAGGTGATTAGTCATGCTCAGTACCTAGATCTCATTTATTCACAAACGAGCACACTTTACGACTTGATCCCTGACGCTCCTCACCCTTCTACCACCCCTACCTCAACAACCCTGACAACTTCTCATATTTTTGATGGTGTGATTGGAACCTTCCATGTTGACACTCAATCCATGCATTCCCCTCACACCAACACCAAATCTAATGCTTCTAATTTCCAACATGCTCCGACTCCTACTCCTTCCACTGGAAAAACTTCTGAGGTTAATTCAGTTCAGTCTACCCCTGCTGGTAAAAATAAATCTAAAAAAGTAAAGTGTAAGAACAAGGAGGATAAAAATAATAATCTGCAATCCAAAAAACCCAAAACGCAACCTGCTGATGATAAGGATAAGCATAAACCTCGATATCCTTTCCTTATCTGTGGTGACGATCACTACACGAAAGATTGTCCAGGACATGCCAAGGTCACTAAGTTCCTTCAAGGGATTGGGAAACCTCCCACACCTATTGTTTTTTCACAACCTTTTCATTCTCAAAAACAATCTCAATTGGTCATTCATGACCAACCTTCTCCTTCCACCACTTTGTATTTCCTTATGTGTATTGGTGATTCTAAAAAGAACGACGTTGCAATCGCAACTCGGTCCAAATATTACTCTCCTTCAAAGGAGAAAGTTGACTATTTTCCACCTTCGTTGGTTCAAATGCCTCCCTCAACTTCACCTCCCAATGGTCCTCTTCATCTCGAATGACCAGGTCTCAATACAGTTCTCCACCCTCGTCCAAAGGGAGTTGTTCGGAAGTTTGCCTTTAATCCTCATGTGTGTTCTGCTCAAAACTACAGTATTGTAGAAGACCTTGTGCAAGAACCCTCCACGATGTCATCTCTCGAAGTCCTTTAAAGTTGTCCTACTCAATGGAAGGAACTATTAAAGGCCACTGGTGGAATTGATCCCACGGATATGAATTTGATCATCTTTGACATGGAAGATCGCATTCCTAGGATACCTCCTTGGTTAGTGTTTCAGATCCAAGTTGTTGTAGAGAACAAGAATATTTGTAGAACCATTATTGACGAGGGATCCTCGAAGTGCCTTATTTCTGTTACTTGTTGGAAAGACATTGGCTCTCCTCCCCTCCTTGAATCACACAATACACTTAAGGCCTTTAATGGTTCTAGTTTTAAACCCTATGGTGTTCTTCCCTCATTGTCTATTACATTGGAAGGAAAATCGGTCAATGTCGAGGTCGAGGTATTTGATGTTCTTTTTATTGGATAAATCCATAGGTGTGGACACTAACCGATCTCCCTAGATCCACCTGGATCTAGAACAAAGCAAGACATAACATGATTCTTTCCCTAGATTTTGACCATTGAATTAACTAGGAGGCAAGAACAAATAGCATACCTTATTATCGCTTCCTATGGTCCTTGTTGCTCCCGCTTCGCTCCAGTGCTCTCGTGCAACCAAGACCAAGACAACACAAACCAATGAAAGTGAAGATAGAACAATCTATTCAACAGTCAATCTATGTATATGATCAAGGAATTATACAATAAAGTGGAAATAGCTTTATGGGAAAGGGACATGCTACTGTATCATATTAATGGAAAGTAAATATTACAACCTGAGCCTTGATGTCGCAAACTTCCTTTCGATGGCCCTTGGCTCCGACACACACACTTGTTCAATCCTCACATGAAGAAGATCAAATCCTCTTGATAGACCTGCTAGAGTCTTCAAGCTGTTGTTCAATGCTGAGTCCTTCACGCAATTCTTTCACTAATTCTCCAATGAATCTTGCTTAACCTTTTCCATGAGAATTCACTCAATATATAGGAGAGAATGAGTTAATTACTTGGATAAGAATGATCCCAAAATATCATGGAATCCAGTACTAGGATAACCATTCGAATGCCATCTCATCCTTCTAGAAGATTCCCTTCTAGAAGCATCGAGAATTCATCTTTTTCCTTGCTTTATGAAGAGTTTCCACCCTAGCAGTTCAACACAGTGTGAACTTCTCACACCCTGGCTTAAGGCAGCCTGTGAGAATCATACATTCTCACACCCAAATATACTAGCAGCCTGCAAACAGTCTTCAAAAAGGAGTTTTCTTGGAAGAGATGAAAGTAACTTTTTCTCAGGAGAAAGTTCTTATGAAGAACCTGAGTACACCATCATTAATGAATCATCATGAGGACCAAAATCATGGGTAACAGAATGGCCCCCAAAGTATGAGGTTGGAACCAGTGACAGCCAAAAGACTTTGTAAGTTGCATGTGTGTGTCGGGAACTAGGAGCACACCTAATCGGAAACCTGCGAACAACCAAGCATCTGCAGAATATTATATATATCAATTCTGAGGTAGGCATTCCCATACTCAGATCACAGACTGATGACATTATAGACATGGGTCATGGCCACCAATCATACACTGTGGATCCATGCCGTCAAAGCATAGCCACCAGAATACACTGTGGATATATGCGAGAAATTTCAAATCAAGACGACATAGCCACGAGACATACACAGTGGATCTATGTGTCGCAAATTATACATACTCCATCGCAACCTGGATCATAAAGATGATATCCAAGGTCTTCAATCTCGTCACCCAAAGTACGAATCTAACCATGTGATTACATGTTTTGAAGTCAGACATGGTAGAAACCACTTGATTACCGGTCATTGATGAAACCGTTAACAAGTGCGGGGGAAATCACTATTGATGTCAATGACTCCCAAGGTACCATAGTACAATCCATCGAGTGTGAATAAATGAGTTGAAGTCGAACATCTGGTGGAATCTTTCGATCAGGGGTCAATGATGTAAACCCATTGTTGAAAGTAAGGAAACTTGCCATTAAGGCATGCAAGCTCCAAGGTACCAAATAATTTCTAAGTCTTGATTTCGGATAATGAGTTGAAGTCGACGGAACAAAACTCATCACAGGAGGGCCTTGATGTATCCCCCATCAATGACATGAAATGAGTAATATATTTTGAAGGTGAAACAGAGTAGGACTGAACACAGGGAAGGCCGACATAGAGAGAATGGATAACTGCAGATGGCCGACTCAAAATAGGTTTCAGATGGACTTCTCTTGAACATATGAACGACACGACCAATGATTTGGCAGCATTGACTCAAAAACGACGCAGGGAATGACCTTGTAATAAATCGAATGAGAGACAAATGGGTTTCCCAAACCGGATTCAAATGTGATGAATAGGGGGTGTCATGTTCAAGAGCGACACTTACTGCCAATCAATACGAAGATNCTGGCAAGTACCTCTTTATTTTTACACAAGCTTGAGGAGGATAAAATATGCTTGTTGATGTAAGCTCATCCTTCAGACGAGTCCCTCGGAGTATGTTTAACGAATCCTAAGAAGGATTGGTTCGGTCCCATCACGGGTCTGTCAATGTTTGTTTAATGAGTCCAGAGATAGAAAACTCGAAGGTTTTTCATGATTATAGAGTTTGGAAAAACACTTAATAGAGAACTCTCTTAGTTCCTTTTTCGTAAAATAGTTTGGACAAGACCAAAAAATAGATAAATTATCGCTCACTAGACGTTTACTTCAAATACTTTATCGAGAGTGAAAATAACAAGGTCGCTCGGCGATCTTTTCATGTTTAGAGAGTCTGAAAATAGCTTAAAGAGGACTCTAGGGGGGTTCCTTTTTTTGTATAACCTTGTTGAGCCCGAAAAAGTGATAAAAGTATGCTCGATCATGTTCTCATGTATTTACGAGCGCAAGAATGGACAAAGACCCCGCTCGAGGTTTTTATATAAAAACCATAAAAAAAATCAAAAACACGTGATGACAAAGAAAAATATGTCCATATCTCGATACTTGACCATTAAAGTTGTTATGCCTGCAAAAGGTTCACTCAACATGACATTAGGGATTAGGGTTTAATATATAAATAAGCATAAAAAACCAAATGACATAGTAAAAGTAAATAAAAAGGAGTAAATGCTCTTTTTACCACATCATTTTTACCTTTCCACTATTTGAGCTCAAAAAACCCCTCTTTTACCCTTAGAGTTCAACGTCATATTGCAGGAGCTACGAGAGACCATTCAGCAAGTCGTCTATGACAGTGAGGTAGGCTCTTCGTCCTTAACACTTTCATGGTTTAATTTTGTAATTTCATTGGTTAAATTTTCATTTTTAAGTTGATTTTCCAAGCCCTACATGCGCGCTGCCATTCTCGCAGGCAGGCTATACAGGGCCTACAAGAATGATGCATTCTCGCAGGTGAGCCTAATGCCACCTACGAGGTTCTCTCACTGTGCACACAGGGCACCTGCGAGAACTGCAAATCTCAAAAAAGTTTTTAAAATTTAGCCAATAAAAGAGAATGAATTCATGAAAATAGCTGCTAATCTTCTTGTTGTGTCTCTTATGCAGATATTTGGCTATCAACATGGTGCTTGAATGGCGCGAAAGAGAACATGAAGAAGACAATGCAATGGCTGAAAATCATCCACCTACTATAGTTTCTTTGAGAGACTATGGGCTCTTGAAGTACTTTCTCATCCTGGACATGAGGGCCCAAGTCAGACTATTAGAGTACCTGGTGCGCATGTGGGACCCTGATCAACAGGTATTTCAGGTGGGGGTCCACACACTGTCCTTAGACATTGAGGACATTTATTTTTTGACCGTATTGTCCCAGCAGGGGTACTATGTGAGCTTGACTGGTAGCAGAGGTGGTGGGCTACAAATGAGTGAGTACTGTTGTATACACTACATTCCCGATGCTGAGAGAAAGAAAGGAAAAGTAGCTATCTGGGGTGTACGAGACTTGACCCTCCGTACTATCCTTTTCACTATAGCTCGGGTGGCTAGGATTTCTTCTCCTCACATGGCATTACAGAGTTACTTCCAGTATGCTATTGAGTGTACTGAGCCTCGAGTGTTCAACTGAGCAGATGTTGTGCTTCGCAGTATAAAAAAGCAATTGACCAAATGTAGGCGAGGTAACCTGAAGCAATTCGGGTATGGATCTTTGTTGGTGTCCTTCTTCCTTGAGAGGGTCCCATTACTGAGGTTGCAAGTTGAATGGAATATACTGGTTCCCAGGGATCCAAGGATGTTGAGATGGTGTTGGCTTATGGCCCGACACGTAGCAGGATCGATTATCAAGTATGATGATACTTTCTTTGACTGGCTTCAACCGCAGTTGTTGATGGTTGACAACTATGCTTATGCCATCTTGGATTTCCGAGGAGATCCAAATTTAGCACTGCTAGAGGATGCTCAGTGGGGGGACCTTAGTAAGAAGTACACACATTTTCTCTTTTTGAATGTTTTTGTGAATTTTTATCATATTCAAATGTTTTTGTTTTATATGTTCGTCCAAAGACTAATACAAAATCATCTGTTGATAACATAGATGTTGGACCTTACAGACCTCCTGGCACTTCTTGTTTATGGATAAATTCGTGAGTGCGGACACAGACCAATCTCCCCAGATCCACCTGGATCTGGAACAAAACGTGACAGAATACTACTCTTTCCCTAGATCTAGCTATTGAATGGAACTAAGAGAAATGGATGGTGTACATACCTTATGAACGCTCTCCTTTAATCTCTGTTGTTCCTCGCTCTGCTCCGATGCTCTTGCGTTGTTCCAATTACAACAACACAAACCAATCACAACAAAAGTATTAATCTATTCAATATTTAGTCTATACATGTGATCAAGGAATCATGTAATAAGATGACATCATCATTATGGGAAAGGGACATATTCATGTATTGCATTAACTGAAAGAGAAATATACAACCTGAGCCTTGATTTCGTAGATC